>MU277712.1:0-190754 GCA_022385805.1 Pilatotrama ljubarskyi | reverse complement strand
AGTCTTTCGCTCACAGACTGAAGACTCTCTTTGTGCGGCTTACAGTCGTGCTCCTGCCTTCTAGGTTCAGAGTTCATCAGTTCAGGATATGAGCGCAGAGCTCACTGGCATCGATGGATTCCGCCGAGTTTGATATCAGAATTCAGTGCACATTAGGAGAGTATCAGAACTACAGATGGCCTTGACCAAGGCTGTTCTGGTAAGTAGACCCGGACTCCAAGCTGGCAGAAGCGCTCAGGCTCTTCGAGCGCTTGTGACACCGGCGTTGTATCCGATTTGGATGTTGTGACAGCCGCAGTAAGTACGAACAGTTGCACTCACTCTCTGCTATGCCACCACCAACACGGTCTACGCCCACTTGTCCTCCACGACATCCACCCAACCAGCAGGGCGAGACAACGGGCAGCACATCCTGTGAATGCGGCAAAGCAGCCCCACGTTTGACGATTGCGCCCACACAGACCTGAAAGAGGAGAACTTTGTTCGCTCTGTCTCAGACTGGGGTGATACCTCGCCCAGACATACTCACGGGATCTTCGGAAATCTGTCCGCGTCTTCTGGTTCTTGATCCCTTCTGAATCCCCATAAGTTGGCATCATGTCTAGTATCTTCGACCGTCTGTCGGATGTCGGACATACGGCCCCGACCCTCCGCGTCGTGCATCAAGCACGTCAGAGGGGGGGCGCAAGCTCCTTTCTGGGACTGTCGCGTATATAGTAGCTGTTCAGTACGCCAATGTTACGCTTTTCTGTTACCTGCAACCATTTTCGGCCAGAAATGCCGCTCTCAAACGTGCCCGCCGCAGAAGAGGATGTTGTGGAGACCAAGGAGCCCTCTGAATGCGGGACCCCAGGGGTGTCTGCCTACAATTCCTCCAGGGCCGCTGCCGTATGGACCAAGATGGACATCATCGTACTCCTGACACTTACAGTGTCGTACTTCTTATCGTCCCTGGTTCGTCGGACTCCATCCGCTGCTCTACAATCATCATCGATAGCTAACAACAATGCTCCCAAAGCCTGTCGATTTCAGGACCGTTCCAACATTGGGAATGCACGCATTGCGGGGTTTCGATGGAAGCTCCAAGTCAAGATGACTGACAAACAGGTAAGCGAGCTCCCCATCATCTACGACGCGGCAGATATTGATACTCGTTTTGTAGTACAGCATGGCACTCGCCGCTGCCCTAATGTATGCATGATCACCCTTACATCATATGTCTGTTACTTATAAGTGTACAGAATGTATACTCTCGTCGACGTTCCATCGAACCTCGTCGTCAAGGTCAGTTGGCACCCTGATTGCCCCATCTCAGATGCTGCAAACTAGGCTAATGCTACCTCTAGGCAGTAGGGACCCGCATTATGATCCCCAGCATGGTCGTTCTCTGGGACATCATGTGTACATTCCAAGGTCAGGCAGCACAAGCTTCGGCGACGACATCATGATAATGCTAAGCACGTTCTCTCTGGTAGAAGTTGTACACAACTACACTGGCCTCATAGTATGCATGGTCTTCCTTGGTCTATTTGAAGGTACACGTTGATGCTCCACATACTGGGAGGACATGTCGCTGATCGCGATGCCTCCAGGTGGCCTTCTCCCCGCGACAGTTCTGTATCTCTCTTCATTCTATCCCTGAAGGCAACCTCAGCTTCGGTGAGCTTCTAGCTCTCAAGATACGACGATCCGGCTGACGTTCTAGCTATAGCATATCGATCATGTTCTCTGCAACCTCCTTGGCTTCCGCCTTCTCTGGTCTCTTGGCTGCCGCCATCCTGAAGGTGGATGGCGTCAGTGGTAGGCCAGGATGGGCATGACTTTTCATCCTGGTACGTTGATGATTTCTCTGCCCTCAGGTACAAACTCATTTCATGACAGGAAGGATTGTTCACAGTCCTCTTTGGCCTCTCCAGCTACTTCATGCTTCCAAACGACCCAACCTCATCCCTGTTATTCTCTAATGAGGAGAAGCAATTGATCAGGCACGCCCTCGGCCAAGACGGCCTTCTAAGCAGCGAAGGAAAGGACGATACATACACGAGACAGAACTTCATACGTACATTCTTCCAGCCCCATGTTCTCCTGGTCATGGCCCGTGGGCTTCACAAACGGTGAGCAATGGAGACTCCGAAGGTATGGCTGAGCGCTCACAGAAGGCTCTATGCTTTCTGGTCTCGCATAGTGAGCATCATCACTATATGCCTGAAGATGATGACTTAGTCCTGCATAGCTTTCTGCCGAGCATTGTCGCTGGCCTGGGGTACTCTGGGATGAAGGTGCAGCTCATGACCGTGCCATTTCGCAGTCAGCGTAGTCCGTGTGTAGCTTCTCTTTGACTCGGGTGTATCAGTAGTCCTCACCACCTTTTCTGTCAGTCTCGGTCCTCACAGCTTTCCTTGCCGACCGTCTTGGTGGACGCGGTCTAAACATCGTCTTCTTCATGGCCGTGGCATTGGTCGGTTTCTCGATTTTCTACGGTGAGCGCCCTTCTATGGTCCACCAAGCCCGATACCCGGCTTACTTCATCTGCAGCGTCGTTCGTGGATCACGTTCGCTACGGCTCGCTTTCCCTGCTCATGCCCAGGACATACTGCATAGGACCCCCGCTCGTGATCTGGATGGCAAATAACTCCGCGCCACTCGTTCGCCGGGCTACCGTGCTCGCGCTGCTGCCAGTAATGACCGATCTCGGCTCGATCCTCTCGACATGGCTCTTCGGCGACATTTCACCCGCCCTGCGCTATACGTCCGCGACGATCACGCTGCTCGTGTTCCAGATCGGCATCCTCCTTTGCGCTGTGGCGAACGTACTGTGGCTCACAAAGGAGAACAGATGTAAGGCAAGGATGCGCGCGACTGCCGTCGAGGGCCAGCGTTCTGTTGTGGGCGTGGAAGACGAGAGCATCTGGTTCGAATATGTGTTGTAGGTTAGACGCGAACGGCTGCTACATCCTTTCAGCCTATCAGCCAGAATTGTCTCGATCGCTTACCAGTGTACAACTTTACTCGTAGTATCGCACAATGCTAGTGGCACACGCAGGGATGTTGCGCGAACCAGTTGGAAAGCCTTGCGAGTCCCCACCACTGCCAAACTTGAAACCTCGCGAGTCGCTGCTGCGATGCCGAGTGGGCGGACTCGTGGGATAGCCAATAGAAATTGAAATACATAAGCGGCAATCATCCGGCATCATCACTGTACTCGTGGGCGCTAAAAGTATGGAAACGCCCACCCAAATCGGGACGATATTCTCTCAGGCCTGTATTTCGCCATATATCATGGCTCCTTCCAATGATCTCTTGCCATTCGAGAATATGGGTGTAGATGTATTGTATGGTACATTTGGTGGATACTTTACTGTCCCTGTACAGGAGATATAGAGACAACCTTGATCCTGGTCTCTGATGTCTCACGCTTCACCATCTTGCTATGTGTTCCTGCTTGCATGGATTTGGTTGTTCCCCCAAATAACCTCAGGTATGGGTAGAGCCAGAGGGCACCTTACAGCTGGTGTGGTTAGTATGAGCCAGACTGTCCTTGTTGGAATTAGAGCAGATGAACTTTGAATATACTTTGGTGGCTTGGTTCCCAATCCCTGACATGCTTTAGTCAAACCATATAAGCCCATGAGAACTCCAGATTCATTGAATTTACACAAATGCAGAATCAGATGGGTCAGAGGGTGCTAAATGTGAAAGGCCGGGCTCAGAAGTGCAAGAGAAGGATTGTTACACAATATGCTAACTAGGACGTACACAACAGGGTAGGTTATCTACACATCTCAGAAGTTTGGCCGATTTGAATCTGACCAGGAAGATCAGACTCATACTGAACACAGTGGCTGTAAGGTGCCCTCTGGGTCTACCCATACCTGAGGTCATTTGGGGGAACAACAGAATCCATGCAAGCAGAAACACATAACAAGATGGCGAAGCGCGAGACATCAGAGACCAGGATCAAGGTTGTCTCTATATCTCCTGTACAGGGACAGTAAAGTATCCACCAAATGTACCATACAATACATCTACACCCATATTCTCGAATGGCAAGAGATCATTGGAAGGAGCCATGATATATGGCGAAATACAGGCCTGAGAGAATATCGTCCCGATTTGGGTGGGCGTTTCCATACTTTTAGCGCCCACGAGTAGTATGGACAGAGGCGAGCGCCCTCCTGGTTACAGTCTGCATCACGATTAACCTGGCTCGGCCTGCACTACTTACTTCTCGTATCCACATACAGTATCACCTAGCCTCGAACGCGGTTGCCTTTTGCTGAGATGAGCGCAGTGCGTTAGCCGGTCGAAACGCCTGGCCCGGACGAAAGAGCCCTCGCTCGATGTCATGGATGGGTGCAACTTGATCAAACGACAACGCGCTATGAGCTCCTGCAGGAGACTGCGTAATTAGACTGTTGCCTCAATACTCGTTTGGTCGTACTTATGCTCTCTTCATCACATTGTGCATGGGGGGAGTGAGCGACAGCCTCCAATACGATTGCTACTGGAGATCTCTCCGATGACCCAGGTACGACAGCGGGGACGGAGGCCTCGCGATGCGACTTCATGATGCGCCCATCCTCATGTCAGTCTTCTGAAGTCACCGAACGGAGCCCTGCCAGTCTTCTTCCATTCCGTATGGTGTACACGCAGTCGCCCGCCCAACACCCAGGTAAGCTCCATCCACGCGATTCTTTGTGGAACTTGTCTCACACTCGGGCGCTGATTGCGGAACCCGAACCTAGGGATCTACCATCCCTTCTATATAACGTAGCCCGCTCCTGATCAGCATTGGCAGCAAACGAGGCTCTCGCTAGTCTCCTCACCACGCATCGACGGCCGGACGGCACGCATACCAGGATGAGCGAACGGAGGATCGAACATCACTACCTGTCCCTTCTCGTGCAGCGTTTCCGCGAAAACCCTGAGAAGCCTGTCTTCCGGCAATACATCGGGCGGAACGACAGCTGGGACTTGATGACTTACCGCGCGCTGGAACGTCGTCTCCTCGTAGCCAAGACGCACTGGCATGGTACCTTGGCTCCGCTCCGTCTCAAGCCATTGGACATTGTCGGTTTGTGGTAAGCTCAAGTGTTCCCGAGAATAAAGTGAGACTGATGATCTCCAAATGCGTCCATGTAGGCTCACTGGGAGCAAGTTTTCGGACTTGGTGAATGCCATCGCTGTGTCCGCGCTCGGATACACCCCCCAGTTTTTCAGTGCCTACTTCGAGAATATCTCGACCATTCTCGAGCTTCTGTCTCAGAGCGGAGGGAAGGCGTTGATCTTCGACACGACTTACACCGCCAAGGTTGGCGGCGGCGGCGCTCTCGAGATCCCGCACTTTACAGCTTTGGACGACTCAGAGATTGCCGTCGCCTCAGAAACGACGAAGAGCGGGGAGTCTTCAGCTCCCGCATTCTGCCCTGATGCTCCAGTAGGCCCTGAGGATGTCGCCGCACTGTTCCACTCGTCCGGTACCACAGGCGGGCGGCCCAAGATCATCCCGAACACGTACAAGATGCTCAACGCGGTTATCGCGCGCAAGCTCCCCGAGGCGGGTCTATTTAGCGCGTCAGGTGACGACGCGCAGATCGTCATCAACACGATTGGCAGTCTTGCGAACATAGCGACTTTTCACAGTGAGTAATCACGACCCTGCCATCTCCGTCGTACAGCAGCGCTGATTACTGCCGTCACGGTGGTCAGTATTTCTCGGGTGCATTTACGCCGGCGGCTGCTTGGTTCAGTCGTCCTCCTTGGCCATCACGCCGGAGGAGTTCGTTGGCATGACGCGCACGTGCTCTCTGAACCGCCTCGCCGTGTACTCCACCTTTCTTTCCAATTTGATAAGGGTAGCGAAGCAGGACAACTCGGTTAAGGCCGCCTTGCAGGGACTTCGGGATATCTTCCACACCGGAGTTGCGCTTAACAAAGAAGACGACGAGTGGGCGCACGCAAACGGCTTGAAGGTCATCGTACGTACACACAACCCACTGCATCGTTAGTGAACTTACATCTGGCCTGAAGAACTCATATTCGACTACAGAGACCGGTGCGCACTTCTCGGGCTTGTTGGCGAGAACGGTACTGATCTGCGCCGTAATGTCACGTAGGGCCGTTAATGAGAGCTAGCGGCGGATCTGACGCATTCGCTCGTCTCCTTCGTCCCCTGCCCGGATCCCACGTCGTCTTCCTTCCCCGCAACAACTCTGAGGATGACTCTGGGGGTTTACAGCTCTACGAACTGGTCGTACCATCTGACTCCGACGAGTGCCCTCCTCCCGAGTTTTGCGATACGGACGGATACTACCATACGAAAGACCTCTTCGAATGCGTCGAGGATGGGTGGGTTTACCGCGGTCGCGCCGGAGACTGGCTCAAGGTGGTGCCAGGGTTCTGTGATACGAAGTGCGTCTTATAATTCTGAGTACGACTGTGACTCGCGAAGCGCGTACTGATCTGCTTTGGTACTAGGAACATGGAGGACATTGTACGCAAAGCTTGCCCGGACCTCGTTCACGAGGTCGTGGTAGTGGGCGCAGGACGCGCGTTCCCGTGCTTAGTCGTGGAAAGCGCGATCGATGGTCTGACGGATGAAAAGCGCACGGAACTCTCCAAGGAGATAGTGCAACGCATCTCAGAGCTCAATAAGAACCTCTTCCCCCATGAGCGCGTCCAAGATCCGAGGAAGATCCTGGTCGTGGAGAAAGGAGTGCTGCCGCGCACCACGGTACGTCCCACGCTGCCACGTCCCACTCGCAGCACTGCTCATCGAACGAACGACACGCAGGAGAAAGGCAATGTGAGGTACGAACGAACCCATGCGTACGGGACTTCGATCTGAGAGAGCTGATTCTCTCGACCTCTAACCCAGGCGAGGCGTCACGGAGGAATTGCTTGTTCAACAGCTAAACGAGATCTATGATGCAGCGAGGACGACGACTCAATGAGTAGGTCACGCCAGGACGCCCTTTCGGAATGCTATGCTCACGTCTTGCGAAACGCTATTCTCAAGGACGCCGAGAGATGATGTGGAGTGACGGCGGCGATCTCACGATGATCTATCAAGCATCCTCGAGTTCTATCAGCGGTAGAACCCTGTATCACGAGAGACAATTTGCACAAGTATGAGCTCCACTTTCCACAGTCTGTCAGGAATTGAGGCTTTCGACTTGTAACATCTGCCTACGGTGGTCGTGTCATGAAGGGCGCATGATTAACGCGCGTCATGCCACTGCAGCCGCCATCTCTTCAGGTCTTGGCATTGCCACCGAGGTCGACGCCTTGTGGCGACAAGTGGACAAGTTATGTAACAAGCATTTGTTATCCGCTCTATTCCAGCAGATTGAGCATGGTATGTCTATCCCTGAATACCAAGCAGTCTGGGGAACTGAGGAGCGCAGATGACTTCGATTCAATACAATGACTAGTACTGCCTCCAGGTGTGACTGGGAGTGCAGCGGACGTCTGCCTGCCAGTTCTGCCTGGCAGGGTTCTCAGTCAATGGAGGGCGCAACCATCTGTCAAGGATCGCCACTGGACTTGTTCTCAGACGCGTACCAATGCCCTCGGTTATAAGCGTATGAATATACCTCAACTCAACTCCTTCCGAACGCCCTGAGTTTCTCCTCCCTCGCGCTCGACGCCCAGCAAAACGCACTCACATCTGGTATTCCCAGTGAGCCAACTGGGACGTTCTTAGTTGGTGACGGCTGCGGATATCTGGACTCGAGACCATGTCGTCCGTCGTATCCCCCGACTCCCGCGTGGCAGTAAACCTGGACGCAATAGAACGTCTCGCCTTCCTCCCCGAACCTCCTGCTTTGGATGACACATTCGGTGCCCTCCTGATCGGTACGTTCTGCGGCCTGATGTATGTATTTTGCCGATATAGTGCAATATTGGAATATTGGAACAGTAGGCTCACGAAGGGCTCATGGCGTTCGTAGACTCTTCGGGATCACACTACATCAAGGCTATCGATACTTCCGGTATCCAGCGTACGACAAGGACTCTGTCTTCATCAAGGGAACGGTGAGCAGAAGGGCAGAAGGGACGTCATTGCAAGCATAGAACTCATAGTCGCTGCTCTCGACCGTGAAGGTAGCAATCGTACTGTGAGCGAAGGAGAGCTCTTGCGCATGTACAGCCCAACTGATGACTCGTTGGCCAGTATCCTCGAGACTTTTCATACCGCACTTGCCCTGCACGTATGGTAAGCCACGTCATCATTTGATGCACTAACCAGCGCTCTGACAGTGTAGCGGGCAGCTACTACTACTTAGTCACGAAGTACTTCCAACCGCTCGCTCTGCTACGAGGAACATGGTAAGCCGCCAATCCCACCAGTTAACAGTGAGCACGATTGAATCGTGGTGTCACCCAGGTCGGCGAATGTGAGTCGAACCACGATCTTGCATTTACGTCATCTCGCCAATGCAAGGAACAGTTCCAGCCGGCCTTGACGGTGAGCCCTCTCAACTTGTTCGATCGTCCTGGCGCCGACGAAATGGCCCACAGGGTCTCATTGTTGCAGTGACACAAGCGTGCGTACCACATTCGGGGCTTTTTAGCGTAATGTCTTCACATGGCAGACCTCTGATGCTACATGGCCAGGTTTTTCGCGCGCCGGATATTCCTCCGTACGTTATACACGGCGTACGACGAGCAACGTGCATGCTGACATGGCGTATGTCAGTCAACCGGCGATATTTTCTGGTAGTCGTGGTCGCGGTGAGTCCTCTCCATGAGCGAAGACGAACAGCAGCACTCATCTTCACCGGGGCGGGCTCCGTAGCTCGCTCTGCTCTTGAGTGAACTAGGTCGGCCAGTCGCATATGTCTTGAGATGGACGGCCTGCTCATCAGTATCTCTTCGCCGCACCCAGGCTTCTCCATCGGTGAGTCTCAGTGGGTTGTCTATGACCATCATTAGTGGCAAGCATTCATGACCGCGAATTGACAGCATGCAGCGTGGAAGCGTGGGTCCCCACCATCACTCCCCAGCGAGGTTGGATACTGATGTATGCTATCGGATAGCTTTATTCTCCCCGATATATTTGAAGTGCAAAAACTACAAGTACGTCACTCAGTTCGCAAACTGCTCAGAAGACCGTGTCGACTAACTCGGACTGCAGTGGCTCTCGATTGTCGCCCTAGCACTTATCATCGGTGCCGACACGCTGCTCACCGGCGTTCTTACCTTCATCCTTTGTCGCAGCCGCACGGGCTTCAAGTCGTAAGTGTACACACGATTCGGTTCGGGATAGCCCAATCATCCCGCCGTTACTAGCACCGACTCTGTCCTCAATATCCTCATCTTCTATACAATCAACAACGGTGCGAGCTCCGAGTACCCCCCTCCCTCCCTCGCTTACTTTGCCCGCATGAACAACGTATCCAATGTATCAGGTCTCTTGATCGAGTAGGTGTAGCGCGTTGCCATGCTGTTCGCGGTTCGCGGATGCGAGTTATGATTGAATACTCTTCGCGCAGAACGCTGAGCATTATCTCACTGTTCATGGTACAGCCCTTTACGATTTTTACTCATCCCGATTGCCGCTAAAGCATTCCTAGGCCATCTACTACCCACACTCCCTGATCACGGACGGGCTCAACATATGCATTGCGAAGGGTGCGTCTGACGGTGCGGGCCCTGCCGCCAAAACTCACGACCTCATATGTTGCAGCATATGCCAACTCTTTGCTCTCAGTGTACGCTGAACGACGACGACGAATACCCTCGTGAACGCTGACACATGTGTGTTGTGATCACAGCCTGAACCACAGACACTTCCTCCGGAACCACGGCAAGCAGACTGCCGAGACAGGCCTCACTACAGGAAGCGATGCGCAGGGCGGGTTCCATAACACGGACGGCCGTTTCAACGCTCAGGTTGGTTCTCGCCTGTCTGTGCTTCTACTAAACCGGCAGAAGGCACTGATGCGTTCGTGGTGCTTCCCTCTTCAGGTCGACTCTCAACCCGTCCTCCACATCAAAGTCACGCGAGAGACTCACCGCGACACTTCTACCCATACCATATCCGAGGACGTCCACTCCTCTCCGGACAATAAGATCAATCGCTTGGACGAGGTGTAATCTGCAGCAGGTCCGAAGACATCGTCCGTCGAATGTGAAAGCGCTTTATCTTATCAGCGAAGTCGTCTTGTAGCCTCCTACTGTAATTGGTATCAGTTGAAGAAATCTCCTTATTGAATGCCAGCCTGCTTTCCTCGGATAATGAGCCTATTTGTCTTTCCTTTGCATGCCGTTTCGCCTGGAAGTGGAACGTCCATTTGTCCTTGCACGCTTCCAGGCGCTCGTGTCCCCAGAAGAAGCCGACCCTTTTCCCGAAGTCCCACGGCGCATGTGCTGCTCCATATGCTGTCAGCCTCAGTGCGATGTCCATGTTGAACGCGCTCACTCGCAAGTAGAACGTAACGTTCTCCCTCGAAGACGAGAGATGAAGGGACGGGTGCCTCTATATGAGCCTCGACTAGGCGTATGATCAGGTCCTACTCAACATGAATGTCAGAGAATGCAGATGGCATCATTGCAGTGTCGCATACAGTGAGTTCGTATTGCACGAGATAGTAAGTCGATATTGTCTCGATATCATCTGGCCTGGGCGTCGTCGCGTCAGCTGTAGGTATCTTGGGTATATGCGTGCTCACCTTTCAGCCTTGCACGAGATCTGCACGGCGTGTGGTGTGTCGTTCCCTGTACATACGACGATTGTACCATTCAGTGGTACCAGCAGCTTTTTCATCTCTTCTGCCTGCCTGTCGTCCGCGGATGGTGGTGGTAAGGAGTCAACTAGTCGAGGCTTGTTGTCTTGCAGTCATGGGCGCAGTACTGTGCTTCCGGCCGACGACAGAAGCTGTCAATCATTTCCATATCCGGCTCCTCTCGCGGTTAGCGCCCCGGGCTTTGTGGTACAGCTAGCAGCCTTGGCGAAGTACGATTGGTGTTCTCAAGGAAATGAAGGAGAGCTGGACAAACATGAGAATATGAGATGCCACACGCACAGTGGGCTCAGAGGCGGCGTCAACATGAGCACAACGGCAGACAGTACAGCAGAAGATGACCCATATTCACCACGTCTGGCAGCGACCGTAGACACGGCGCTGGTCATGAGTTCGGCACAGATTTTGCAGTCCCTTGCGTCGTCTTGCGTGATTTAACATCGTGCAGAGAGCGAAGAGCCATGGTCTCCGTTCTACTCGTTATCTATACCGTAAAACCTCCGATCAGCTTCACGTACATAGAACGAATGGGTGGCATAAATACTCACGGAAGCCTGAAAAGCATCTCATGACCGCCAAAGATGCACTCTGTACATCCCGTTCGCAGGCCCGAGACGGGTGGGTTCAGTGCTCCCGAAGGGCACGCTCCGCTATCGTTCAAAGGACCATATGCTTCCTCTGCGGGAGTTGAATCGAGCCCCTCGAAGAAGGCCACAGGGTAGATCCTGAAGGACAATCTGATCCGCTTCAAGACCGCAAGATGAGAAATTTTGGGCGAGCAGGCGATAAATTCAAGAAATCGTATAAATTGCGAAAGGCAGCTTTGGGGTCTTCAGCACGGCGGAGCAGTATACCGAGATGTTCGCTGGCTCGCACCACCTCTGCCACCTCGCCGCGAGGCGTCTCCTCGTTCTCGCCCTCATCATCGCTGGGCTGGTGCAATCCGCATCCACAGCCGTTGTGGCGCCGCCGATTTCTGCAGCAAACCACGAGCATGGCCTCTTCGCCCGACAGTGCGCCACGACCGACATCTGGCCCAAGGGTCCCGGCAAGTCTCTCGTGCCCCAAGCCCCCACCGCAGAGCTTCGCGAGATGCTCGCCGAGATCGACCCAAAACGTGTCAGCGCGATCATCAGCAAGCTCGTTTCCTTCGGTACCCGCCACACGCTCTCCAGCCAGACCGACCCTGTGCGCGGCATCGGCGCCGCGCGCGACTGGCTCGCGGCGGAGATGCGCAGCATCGCGAAGGGCGCGCGCCGCGGCACGAACGTCACGATAACCGTCCCGAGCTACATCCAGCAGCCCGTCAGCCGCATCCCGACCCCGACGAACATCAGCGACGTTGTCGCGACCATCCAGGGCGCGTCCGACCCGAACAGGGTCTACGTCATCACCGGCCACTACGACTCGCGCGTGACGGACATCATGAACTTCACCGACGATGCGCCCGGGGCGGACGACGACGCTTCGGGCGTGGCGGTCGTCCTGGAGCTCCTCCGCGTGATGATCCAGAGGCCGCCGCCGCCCGCCACGATCATCCTCGCCGCGGTCGCCGGCGAGGAACAGGGGCTGTTCGGAGCGGATCACCTCGCTCAGATCCTGTTCGACGCAGGCGCGGATGTGCAGGGCATGTTCACAAACGACATCGTCGGGAGCTCCAAGGGAGACGAAGGCGAGGTGGACCCGTTCAGCATCCGCCTCTTCGCGCAAGGCATGCCGACGACCGAGAGCGCATCCAAGACCGCCACCCGGGAATCCATTGGAGGCGAGAACGACAGCCCCCCACGCGAACTCGCTCGGTTCGTGGACGAGGTCGCGACCAACTCCGCGACAGGCATGAAGGGTACGTTCTCCTCATCCTCACACGCCCCAAAACGACAGCCTGGCTGAGAGCACACGGTCCGACGATAGTGCGCGTCATCTACCGCCTCGACCGCTTCCTCCGCGGAGGCGACCATGAGCCGTTCCTCGAGCGCGGGTTCCCCGCCGCCCGTTTCACCGAGCCGCACGAGGACTTCGCGCACCAGCACCAAGACGTGCGCGTCGACTCCACGGGCAAGCAGTTCGGCGACCTCATCGAGTTTTGCGACTTCGACTTCATCACACGCGTCGCCAAAGTCAACGGCGCCGCGCTATGGTCGCTCGCGCAGGCCCCCGGGACGCCGAAGAACGTGACGATCGACACGTCCGTCCTGACAAACAACAGCACGCTCTTGTGGGCGCTTGGGAGCGACGAGGGCCTGGCGGGGTACGAAGTGCTTTGGCGGCCGACAATCGAGCCGTTCTGGACGAACGTGATTCCGGTGGGCTTGGTGAACAAGGTGACGGTGGACCAGTCAAAGGATAACGTCGTGTTCGGCGTGCGCGCAGTTGGGAAGAACGGCTATCGCAGTCCGGCAGCATTCCCGTTCCCCAACTAGTTCGTGGATGTGGCAAGCTGTGAAAGATGTATTCGTAGAACCTTTGCCCAGGATGTATCAAGGTTGAATACAGAGGGATGTAGTGAACCTGATCTATGTTACGCATCAGTCCGTGTTTTGACGTGGTTGTGACCAATGAACGGAATTTCGCAAACGTGAGGCAAGGGCATAGCCAGTCCCAGACGCCATGCAGCGCGAGGATCGAATCAGTGATGGTGGTAATTGATGCATTTGCTCTGCACGAAAGACATCAAACCACAAGGCTCCAGTGGTCCAAACCATGCCGACCGGCGTGGCGCAACAAACAGACATACATGGACCCATAGCTGATAAATACCGTGCCAGGACGCGTCACCGGAAGATGAAGGTACTCTCCGACGCGGAAGCCTTCCGACCTAGAGAGCAGCGACAGCAGAAGTAAGAACCGTGTCTCCCTAGGCGCCAGCCAAGTCCGCATACCAGCACGAGAGCCCCAAGGAGCATCGGCGACCCTAGCAAGTCTCAATCTTCCAGGAACATCCAAGGCATAATGCGCAACACAGAGCGAGAGTCTTGGACCGGCATCCAGCTTCTGAGCTTCCGCATCAAGTCCTGCAGCGGGAGAGTATCAGCGGGCGGCACCTTGAGCAGCCAGATCGTGAGTGTTTGCAAAGGATGGAAGTCGTCTAGCGAGAGGATGTTTGAGACCTCCGGCCAGATAGTTCCCAGGACGTTGAGGTCGGCGAGGGTAGGGATTCTGAGATACAAGACAAGCTGAACTAGGTTGCCAGCCGAAAGCGTGTCTAGCAGCGGAAGGAGGAACCCGCAGGATGCAGCATCGATGTCTCTGATGTGCAGGTCTCGGAGAGAGGAGTTGCTGGATAGACTTAGGCGATGGTCTTATGCAGTCATGGCATGAGCGACGTAGTCAGAGGTGGCGCATGAGGGTGTACGTACCTCGAGTCCAAAACCTCAACGACACCTGAAAATGCACCAAGCGCGATCCGAGAGCCTGGGTCAATCGTTGGATATGCGTTAAATCGCTCCCGTTCTGCTCCCACAGCTGGAGGTCGTTGAGGGACTCGACGGAAGGTGTGTGCATGAGCCAGTCAACCAGTGTAGGTACGGCAACGGTGCAGGTGGCATTGGCTCTGAACCAGAGGAGTTCGAGGCGTGGTAGGGTCGGTTGGAAATCGCAATGGTAGTATGAGGGTGATACACGCCACTGCACGTTGTCCACCAACAACCGGGAGAGCTGTCTGAAGGCCGAGACTAGTCTCCGAAATTCCGCGAAGCTGTGGAATGTCCCATCCGATAGCTTTAGCGTACTGACGGAGGGAAAGTCGTGGCCGATCGTGTAGAAGCTCTGCGGTAGGGGTACTTTGTCCCAGACGAAATCACCGAGCGTGAGGAAGTGCATGCGAGGGAGGCGACGGGAGAAGATGAGAGGAAAGAGGTGGAGCCACGGCCGTTCTTGGTCCTCCCACAGCTGTAGGGATCGGACGTTCTTGAAGGCGGGGGCGATATGTGCGGCCTCTCGCACGCGCACGAGGAGATCGAAGTTTGCGCGGCGAGAGATCGAGAGGCGATAAAAGAGGTTGTAGCGACTGGCGGGGAGCCACAGCCGACACGTGAGTGCGCAGCTGCACAGCGTTCGTCGGTCGGTTATAGAGTTAAGGATGTTGACGATGACTTCCGGGGGTAGAGTTACTGGCATGTCGATGGCGGCGACTCTGGCGAGTTAGGATGAGTGCTGGAGCGTGAGCCCAGCAAAGCGTGTGGCTTAATAGATGAGGAAGGCTGGCGCCATTTGAGCCTTACCACCACGTTTTGAGCAGCGCCGGGCCTGGAGGCGGTGCGATGTGAGGTGATAATAGGATCTTGGTGACACGTACCTTCCATGGTTGACTTCAGCCCCCGCTCCTTCGAAACTTACCGCTGTCGAGGTCAGAAGACTGCGTTATGGCAAAGCTCGGCGACGTGAACGGCACGGGGGCTATACACGGACGCTCCATGGGAGACCAGCCAGACGGCTCCTCAGCGGGTGGAACACTGCGGAACACTCTGCAGAACATGAGTGACCATGAGTGACGTGAGAGCCGCGAGGATTGTGGTTAAGAAGTCACGGTGAGATGAGCATGGGCCCTTCTATGAACGCGAAGTGAATCTGTTACGCCGTCGTACGGCCATTCACCTGACACGAGAGGGCACGTAGGCCGAAGCGCGGTGTTGATTGCCCAGTGAAGATACAGCGTTCTTGCCAAGTGCTCAGCTAAACGTCTCGGGGTGGTTGGGACGTCTTCTTGATATAGATGCGTACGCGAATCATGAGATACGACCAGACAGCGTGTCCTTCGGCATACGGCTTAGCGGGAGGACCGAGTTCAGCAAGATCGAACTAGCGCAAGCACAGTAGACGAGCAGGTACGACACCAAGATCGCGAGAATCAACGATGAGTTGCTCTCGCGGATCCAGTGAATGCGCCCCCAGCCTAGCGTTGACGAGCCAAACTGCCACGAGAGCAGGTACGAGTGATATGGTCGTCGAGAGCACTCAGTTATGAGCCGTGCTAGGGACGTTCTAGAGATCCACCGAACGAGGATGCAAAGATTGTATGTTTGAAGAGTTTATCGAAGAGGATCCGCGCGATACTGACGATGGGATGGTGCAGAAAGAGGGAACGCGCTTTCAGTGTGGTGGTTTGGAAGAAGAAGCCCGTCGGAGGCCGGCGGACGAGTCCCTCGGTGGGATCTTCGCGGAGCATCGGGCCGATGTCGCAAGCGCCCGGATACAGTACTTCGGTCTCCGACGGTAGTTAGCGCTCATCCGGCGCTCTCCGGGCCCCATAGCGGGGTGCACGATTGAGCCTCACTGCCAGCAGACTCGTCACTGTCTAGCGTCCTTACGAAAGTCCTGACAGTATTGAAGTCAGCTCCGCTTGAGAGATAACTCCAGGCTGGCCGCACCTTGTGCCACTCGTCGCTTGCAAGTTGCTTGTGACATTGGCCACCTTGAGTCGTCTGGAAGGATCTTCTGTCAGCCTCCTTGACCTTGCTGTTACTCGAGTACTCAAAGTTATCTCTCAACCTCTTCTATGCGGTGTCATCAGCAAATAGAAAAATCAGCTCGACATACATGGGAAGGAACATACCAGCGCCATACGGAGCCCGTTACCTCCAGGCAGAGGTGCGCGGGTCAGGCCTTGACCAAAGGGTCCGACCTGTGGTCAGGAAAAGGTCGGACCTCAGCCTGACCGGGGTCAGGGTCAAACACGTGGCAGAATGGGCCTGAACAGGAGCAGGACCTGCTGCCCACGGGGTCCACGCTCGGTCCAGCGCTTTCGTTGGGTGGCGGCGCGGTGGGGCTTATTTCCCACAGCATCACGTGCTGACCCTGACCAAGGTCAGACCCTTTTGGGTCCGACTTGGGTCAGAAAAAGGTCTGACCGGGGTTCGACCCGGGTCAGCACAGCTCTGCCTCCAGGCTACGCGCTAGCCTGGAAAAAAAGTGCTCGGTAACCGCTGGTCATCAAGCACTGTCTCAATTCTGCAAGGAGGAGCTAGAGAGCCTGAGGGGTCTATCTACAGGTTATGACATGACACTCTGTGTCCGTGATTCGTTGCGCCTCCTCGCCCGATTTCAGCATCTTGGCGCCGAGACTTGGAGATTTAGCAGAGATGCAGTAGTACTCACTACGTTGGCTCAGGCTCTAGTACGTGCTCCGGATGCTTCGTGCCAATCGCTGATGCGACTGAAAAAGTACGTCAGCTAATGCTATGCTTGTACGGGAGGAAAGAGACAATGCTTGCTGATAAAATGCTTTGTGGACTCCGACGACTCGACCTGCAAGAGCGCTGTGGCGATGTGCCGAACTTCCCCGAATTGCACCGGGGAGAAAAATATACGCATGCAGGAAACATCATCCGAACGCCATCCCAGGATCTCCTTGCCTTGTGGAAACATGATGGCGCGGGATCCAGCGAGGGGGGAGCAGCCAGGTACCCATCGCGCGTTCGAATGCATCGCTCCAGCGACTCGGAGGGCAAGGCTCTAGAACGCTGCGTGAACCATGACGGTGAATTGACGTAGCAGTACCTACCAGTGGTCGTGCTTCGTATAGCGGTTCGTTCAGATTTTGAGCGTCATGTACGCCAGAAACGAAGTCCTGACACTTTCCTAGGTGAACGCCTATCTCACGTCGCGCCAAATACGCAATGCCCGCCTCGATCGTCGAGAACACAACTCTGGCCCGCCGCCACGTTCCCAACGCTCAATGTTCAGAAGCTCAAGCCATGAAGGCACGCCGGCGAGGAAGACTTCCCAGCATGACATGGACGCACCGATCTCCAGGACCGTCGTCCCCGTTGCGCATGCCTCACCGCGGGGTCGCGTCAGCGGACCTGGGAGTCCGCTAACAGATACATGGGACATGGGCGGCGGACGTCAAGGTGGAGTCGAACACTCGTAAGTGGCGGATGATCCCTCATGGCACAAATGCTCAGGCACGTCAACGCATAGCGGGTATCGAACCTTGTGCAATGCACATGAGACGGCGAAGCGACCAGGATTGACGCGTGCCTCGAGGAGCACACAGAGTATCGTCTTATCCACAGCGGCTCATCAAGCTCCGATACATATTGGGCGCCACAGTGATCGTTCTGGACTATCGGAGGTGTGATCTCGTCACGGTGCGAAGCCGCGCGACACAGGACTGATTCATACCTGTCAAGGGACGAAGATGCATGGGACAGGATTGGGGTCGGAGGGACAGCAGCCTGGTTACGGCATTCGGACTGGTGAGTGACAAGTGATTCCTTGCCTATTCTCTGAAAGCATCGGCGAAGTCAGTCATCCATAATGGCTTCTGATGATTACTGAGTGTTAAATCACCGCTTGCAGTGTTCCTTCGCGATAGATGCTATCCGCTAAGCATGGAGATGAACCGCTTTCAACAATCACAGGGCGGCGAATCATGGGTTCCTGACCGTTAGCCGACGATTTGTGCGCTCATCGACGACGCATGGAAGAGCGCCTGGCTATGCTGTCTCGCCGCAGGAACGGCTCATTTGCGCGCAGCGTGAATATCCCTCAAGCGCTCACCGCTGTACCATCCATCCCCTTCGCCTGCAGCCGTTTGGATCGCACGTCGACGCTAGCCGTGTGTGAGCGAATCAATGAAAAATGTACGGCCGGCTGCGCGTTGTCGGCGGACAACCGTCAGAACATGGTCTATGGAAGCTATGTCCGGTACGCGTTATTCAATGATGAAGATACATGCGTTGAAGGTGGCAGACAGGAGTCTCTCGGCAGACGATACAGACGCGTCGCTCAACACTGCCGCATTGCCGTCCGGGACGTGAAGCTCCGTACATGAGGCTCTTGGAAGGGTCCCGAATCGTTGGCCGCGAGTCTCGGAACGACGAGCGAAGTCTCAAAGAGACAAAGTTGAGGCTTTTTACAGCCAATGGGACGATCCCCCGCTCGTACAAGCCCAATTCGTGCCCTGAAACACCTGCAGTGGCGGAGGCGGGCATCCCGGACACCGAAGCGCGAGGTTCCACTGGAGTCGTGACCACTAGTGTGGACTCCGCTCGGGGAGGGATCGCGCCCATCGTGGTCAATGGTGAGTGGAATCATTGCATGTCCGATGCCGAACGGAAGTACAACGACCACTCGTCGCCGAACCACTCTCTTCGAGGGTCGCGTTCACGAGCAGAAGCTAACAGAACTGCAAACTTGTGGGGCGGACGATCCATCTGTGGTCTGCCTCAGTACTTTCCTTGGGGCTTCATACAGTGCCACGGTGCCAACCCCCTCGGAATCTGGCCTGCGCGGGTCTCTCTCACCCGTGTCACTTGAATGCCAGCCAAAGACGACGGCGGAGTTTTGATTTAATGGATTACGTACCGGGATAGGCGTCTTCACTTCAAGTGATGGAGAATAACGGTCCGCGGAGGTGCGTCAGGCCGCACAGATCTACGAGTTTACTTTGCCGCGAAGGCGTAAGAAAGGCCACTTCCACGCCAGTTGGGACGTGGCGGCGGGAGCCCAGGTGAAGGAGCATCGCCAAAATAGCCCCGATCAGCAGGTCTGAGAGACCGTTGAAAGACCGGCCTGCCGTCCAGAAATGTCAAGAGAGATGTCGGGAGCGTCGCCCGAGGCGGTTGCAACGTGTCCGCATTTCCGGGGGATCTGCATCCCTGCAGTACTAAGCAGCACGCCATTGTAACTTGATGAGCCTCTTTGCCACTCCATAGCACATCAGGAGGCTATGTGTCTACTATCCTAGGGGCCAGTACGCAGTACCACAACGAGATACACCCATCGGGAGATCTTCACCCGATGGACGCGCCTCGACATGCACAGCGAGAGTCTCCGCGGCGAAGAAGACGAAGTATGTGGATCCCCTGAAGACTCATACCGTGTGCAGATAGAACAGCATTGACGAGAAACGCGTGTGGGGAAGAGAGGTAGCCCGTGTGTGAGTCTGCTCTGTGCCAGAGAACTATTCCAGTAAAGACTCAGCTATGCGGGATGGGTCAGTACACGCTGCCAAGGAAGGGTCTTCGCAGCCTCCGGCGACTTACTGCCGAAGTAGGAAGCTCGATGTGCACTCTGAGACGTCCTGCGAGCAGTACGAGGGCGTGGTGGTAGAACTGAGAGGATCGCGCATGAGAGTAACCCGGGCTATTCTCACAGCGAACCAGTGTCCATTCTGCGATCCCGACTGGTTCGCCTGTTCTATCCTTACGCAGTGCTCTTAGCCGGGAGGATCTCCAGGGGAGTTCGAGACTTCCTGCTCTATCTTTCAGGATGAGACTTCTACCCTCCTGCATGGCGTCGACCAGTCTCACGGGAGCCCTTTGTAAACTCCGCTGAACGTCTGCGCGAGCCCGCTGCACTCCAGATCGATGTATCGTACAAGACCAGGGTCGGGACTCGGGAGGCGGCCCGGAAGAGGAGCACAACATGTTGCACACCTCACGTCAATCTGTCAATCGAGAGCTCTTACGGAGCTTTGTGCTCCGAGAAGGCACGCCAAACATGGGAGATTGACATACCAGCCTTGGAGCGTACTGTATCACGCCGGGGGATGCACCTTTCGCGATGGCCAAGTTGAGCGGAACCTGCAGCGGTTCAATCCGGTCCTTAGTATGGGCAGTGAATTCTAGAGATGTGCATGGTCAACCCACATATGTTCCGAGTCGCGCGGCTGATTGTGCAGTCGGGACAGCGGTGATGGCTACAAGGAGACAAGAATAAGCGCCTCTGAGCGCCTTCCATCAAGTTTGCGCGGCGCGCCAGACAGTATCACCACGGAACTAGGCCACCTAGACTTCGATGGTCGGGATGGAACAGTGAAGTTGATCAGAGCGAGTAAAGGACGTCTTTCAAGCTGCGGTTTCTTGAGCGATGATGGCCTCCCCGGGCGATGATGATGTCCCGCGGGTGTATACCGTGAAGTCCAGGCCGCCAGAAGTGGAAGATGCCGTCAGGGCACGTCGCATCACAGCGGTCAGGCTGGGTGCGTCGACGTCGACAAGCGACATGACAGGCACAACAGACACCCTTCTTTTGGCTTGGGGTGTGCGCTTCAGGAGGCGGAGATGCCCGCGCGCTAAGTGGCTGGAAGGATGGATGTGCACATAACAGAGCCGCCACGTGAAGATGGTCCCAATGCCACCAACTGGAATGAGTGTCACGATGTACCCAGCGAGCGGCAACTGCCATTGATAGCCCGCATTGACACGATACAGATATCTGGGAGGTGCGTCCGTGAGCAAGTGAACTCCGAGGGCGAAGTGAGTACAGTATATGCAAGCATACTATGCGGCGTGCACTTCCGATTGCCCTGTAAATTGATAGCGCTGTATTCCAACAGCTGCCGAAGAGCTGGAATGCATAAATGTGAGTTGATTGCAGGTCGAACAAGTCGTACGTCTCTGGTAAGCGCCAGACCGCATGCTCCGACATCCATGTCCCTGAGAACAACCTTGGCATCCGAAGCCGTTGCATGATGCCAGAACATCCCGGTACATCGTCAGGACAAACTAGCGCTATGGAAGACCCGCCACGTAGCCACGTTCGCTGGCACCTTTTCAGAAGTCGTGCACTGCCAGTGTACCAGTCTGCCAATGCGGACCTTGTAGACGCGAGGTACCCCTGCCTCCCTGGCCGCACGGTCGTGGCCGGCGGACGCGGACGTCCACAGCAAGCCCGCAGCCTGCCGACCGCCCTGGAGGCGAACCTACGTGTAATGCGCCTGAGCTCAGCGATACTCGAAACTGCCGTCTGCCGTACCGTACGTTCGCCCGAGCATGAGCTTGCCTGGCAGGGGCACCTTGACCGTCAGTGCGAGGCTGCGGCGGGGCCTTCGCCGAGCTGTCCATCAGAGTTAGGTTTGTAGGGGAAGCGGGCGATTTTCGTGGGCACTTACGGGAGAGCTATACCAGCCATCGACACGTGCCGCGCGGTGCTGGCGAGAAACGGCAAACGCGCTTCCGCGTTGGACCCAGAAGGAGAGAGTTTCCGGAGCCTGGAGCGAGGCGGGGGCATTCGTGTGTACCGAGCGTGTCTACGACCCGTATTATCCCCAAGCAGATGGTTTACCTGAGGTGACTTCACGGTACCGGTACGTCGTAGTCAGAGGCGTCATGCCGGTGACGATTGATTACACCAAGAATGTTCGTAGGCAGCGAGCACCTCCAGCGAAACGATGCCGAACGGCTCCTACCCGCGAGAGTTCGAGCTCCCCACCTGGAATTCGTCTCACCGCTTCGAAGCCCCTGCCCACGTCCCTGTCCAGTGTCCCCAAGGCCGTAATCTGAAGAAAAGAAGGCCGGCGGACGACGGGACATCGTGCCTCCCAGCTGATAATCGACCCGCGCGCCTTCTGTCCCAGGACGCGAAAGTTGCCGGTCAGCACGACATGATAGCGGCCGCGGGGCACTCGCGAGCGTGCGTTCACGAAGAATACGCCATCTCCCCTTGGCTACTCGCTTGCCATTACGTGGGAGAATACCCGGCGGCCCCCTTCCGAGCCAATTCTGGGACCTGGCACCTGAGCAGTCGCGAACAGAGCAGAGTCAGAGACGACGGACGGCCCGCGTCCCTCGTCCATCCAGTGTGTCATGAACGAATGCTGACAGGGCCCATGGCCACATCCCGAGGCGGTCCAGCACCTCCAGGGTCTTCAGGCTGGACACGCCTCCTGAGTGCACCGATCCGGTAGATACTCGAGCTTCGCGGGAAGAGGCAAGACAGGCTCACTGAATCTCGTGAGCGGGGACCGAGGCTTCCGTCTCAGTCCGTCCCTGCTGCTGGAAGAAATAAGATTCACGCAAGAGCAACCCATGCCTACAGGCGTAAGCTTCAGGCCTGAATGACCACGAGCTGAGCTGGCAGCGGCGCAGAGCAGAAGTGGCGGCCATCGAGGTGATGCTGATAGCGAGAACGAGCCGCCGCTCGGCGCGGACAAAGCTCTCTCCGCCGAGCCCCAACGGCAGCGACCCCCTTCTCATCAGGCGGTCGTCCAGGCTGATCGCAGCGATCCGGAGCAGGCTGTCCAGACGCAATCGCGCGTGCGCGTCGTTCAGGCTCGCTGCTCGCTCCTCACCCGGCGGCAGGCGGGCGTCGTACCGGCGCGCGTGCCAGTATGACTGGAGCTCGAGCGGTCCACGGTGCAGGGACGTACCCCATCGATCACTTCGACGCTCGACGTCCCTTCTTGCTGACATGCAGGAATGCCATGGTACGGGGTGAAAGGGGAGGCGCTAGCGCAAGGATAGGTGCTGGGAGTGCACACGGCCCACAGGCGAAATCCAGGAGGTCCTGTTGGCGTTACGCCTACGCCCGCCGCCGGCTCGTCGCAGCTAGCAGGACCCTGCGCGCACGCTCGGCTGCGAACAAGATCAAAGTCGGTCCATACCATAAGCAGGTCTCGTCTTCGCGTACTGATCCCCAAGCGAAGCTTGCGGTTCGCGGTTCGCGGCTCGAGGCTCGGGTCGGAGTTCACAAGAGTCCAGCGTGCATTCAGTACACGGTATCGCGTCCACGACGCCGAGAGGCACCGACCGCGAAACGGGGCGTCGAGGGACGTGCTTCGCGCCGTGAATCTATTCCTCCGGAAGCGAGCGGAGATTCGGAGGGGGGCGCGCGGTAGTGTGAATATACGTACAGGCGAGGATTTGACGGCCACGCGTTCAGAACGTCCCAGCAGCAGACTACCTGCTGGTATCCCTCGGCGCTGAGCTCCGTGCTTGCATTGTTGTTGCGGACCTCCGCGTTACGCGAAGAGTCGCCGGCATGACAGCGTGGCGGCGTTGGCGGCGTCCGACCGCGGAGGCCCGGGGCTGTCTGCGGGCGGTCCTAAGATTTGGAGCACTTGGAGCGTAGGGTTTATGGCGCTCCTCCGCCGCCCTCTGCCAGTGCATCGTGTGACCGAAAGTCCCGCGAGGCGCAACGAGATGGCTCCCCGTGCTTCGTCGTATAGGAACGGTACCAAGGGTGCGTGCTGCGGCGAGGTGGCGGACAGTGAGAGCATGGTGAGCGATCCACCCTATTGGACGGCACAGTGAATGTGTTTCTGAAAAGAGAAGGGCTCCGGATAACGATGTTGGTGGGTGTCCCGTACCCGGAAGCGCTGGGAGCGAGACTGTAGTGAGCGTAGCAAGGCCGTGACTGCGGCAGTTTCCCTCACCAAGAACGCTTCGTCAGACCGGCTGGGAAATTTTATTCTTCCGAGTTAAGATATCCTTGGGCGATGGGCGTTTTCGCCCTTCTGTGTGTTTCGTGAAAGTGCCCCATATATTTTAGCGTGCCGTGGTTCTGGGTTGAGAGTAGTGGGACACATCGTGTCAGCTGAGGTTCAGGACTAGCGACAGATGCCGTATACATACCCTAATGTCCTGCTTACCCTGAAGTACTAGCCCAGAACACGGATCGTGTAGTACTTCCGACGTCGAACCCGCTCCCGCCTATTGCCAAGGGAAAGTCCAATGTTCAACCAGTAGACAGGGCTTTCAACTCGATCCAGCCCGTCTTGGACCGGAAAATCTCGTGAGAGACGGAGCGCCGCGTGTTCGCAATTGTTGTGCATCATCAACGAACGTTCGCGGCCTCCGCATGTGGGACACAATAATAACGTTTGCCCCTGGATAGTGCATAGCCTTCGAGCGCAAACCCTCTGCCAGCCAGCGGACGGAGGCCGCTCGACGATATACGCAAAAGAGTAACCGCGATCCGGGAGACCGGGCAGTCGACCACGAAGCCTACTTATTCCTGGTTCTGCGCATGTGTAAGTGATTAGGGCGTGGATGCACGAGGGTGTGTGAGTAGAGGTTGCGTACGCAGCTTGTGTGAGAAATCGCAAAATCACGAACGCTGCGTCCGCATCGCTAGCGTCCGCGTCAGCGCACGCCTTCCTGCATCACCGTCATGATCCAGACGACTCCGAACCCTCGTCGATGCGTGATATGCATCTTCTTGTGTACGCCAGCCCTCATAGCATGCCTCCGTAATGCGGTGGCCTTCCACCTATCAGAAGTCCGGATATGAAGTCAGCAGCCAACTCGAGCCCCGAACCACGGCAAAGCGATGAAACGCTCACCTACCCTTTCCGGCCATCGCGAAGCTTGTGCGTGTCCCTGATACGGCCACACGTTCATTCCAGGGTCATTTCGACGGACCAGCGTGATGACGACGTGCTACGGCGTCGCTTACGCTTCTGGTACGTCGCTAACACGGCTGTGAGCCTGGATGCCTTCAGGCTTTCCATATAAGCCTCGAATGAAGTCATGCCCGGGCAAATACCCAGCCGAGCAACCGGCCAAACGTCCCTGGAAATTAGCCGATGTCGATGTCAACTTCCAGGCCACCACATATAGACCGCACTACGTGCATACCTGCCATCAAGTTTATTCATGTTTTCCACGCGTAGCACTATGCCGGATTACCAGATGTCCCGGCGCAGGCGTGCATGTAGTACACAGCACAGCAAAAATGTACTGAGTCGGCGGAGCTCCGAGGTTGCAGCGGCAAACGCGTCACTTACGTGACCGCCCTAGCTAGGTCATCCACACCGATCCGAGCCTCTTGAAACCGGCTCAGGCGTCCTTCAATATTCTCCATCGCACCTCCCACCCGTTCCATCATATCGCGGAACGCCACTTGCGGGACCAGCCAGCCACCAGAAC
Source organism: Pilatotrama ljubarskyi (assembly GCA_022385805.1). NCBI lineage: Eukaryota > Fungi > Basidiomycota > Agaricomycetes > Polyporales > Polyporaceae > Pilatotrama > Pilatotrama ljubarskyi. The sequence goes on along the minus strand of MU277712.1, from coordinate 165,412 downwards.
ACCAGAATCAAAGGCTCCTGATATCTGGCAGAAGCATTGTCGTCCCGGGACAACAAACCAGCCCAATTCATGCGCGCGGACGTGACAGCGTCAATCGTCCAACTTGAAGATGTCCCACGAGCTCCCCAGGCACAGACGTCGACGTCGGTAGCATACATACGCGCCCGGCGAGACATTCACAGTCATCCGCCGGACGGCCGAGCGGCCGAGTCTCCGGAGCCTGCACGTCAAAAGCGGCCGGGCGACAGAACTTCCGAGTTCGCGATCGGAAGAGCTGGAAGAGCTGCGAGCCTATTGGAGGGCCGTGGAAACACCGAGCAGCCCATGCATCGATCATCTTCTTGCCCGTATCTGGTATCTCTGACCTGAGTATACAGGTAGAAGCGCGCGTCGTCGGAGTTACCGATGTTTTCTGGCGTGGGGACACGCTTCTGCTGCGAGAAGGGAGAAGCAGCCCTGCGCGAACGACAATGCTGAGACACGGTCTCTAGGGCGGCGGGGATAAGTAAGCTTTCTGGGACAGGCTGAGCGTGCAGACGGGATTTGGGCCCGCAGAGACTCCGAACTTACAAGGTATGTGATTGGATGCTCTCAGATCTGACGAAGGAGAACCGCCAGCTGCAGGCCGGGCTCCTAGATTCGGAAGGAAGAGACAGACAGACACGGCGCTTTGGCGGAGTAACATCGAGGTCGCGGTTCGATCCAAGGGCGACTTAATAGTCTAGGACTCTGCTTTCTCTTTCCATACGCGTAAGAGCTCGTGCCAGGGGTTGAATACCAGAGAACGTGCTACACCCACAACTTGGCGAGCGGAATGCAGGGCGTACGGATTCGACAAGACAGGGCCGAAGGAGAGAGCGTGGAAACGCCACACCGGCGGGGAGTGGCTTATTACGTAACCCGGGGTTTATGGGCGCCAGTGTTACCACGTACGACCTAGACGCGCAACCGCGCACCGGCGGCGGTCAAAATCACACTGTTCGACAGGGGAACGGAACAGATGGTGGGGAACATGCAGGTGAGCGATCGCAGGTCATCTCTCGTGCACCGAAGGGCGGCTCATTTCATCGAGAACGTGTACAGGATCGTGGAACGAGGAGCGCAGCGCGGCGTGGCCGCGAAGGCGGAGGGAAGGTGAAGAGCGCCCGGGCTGGATATGCTGGATGTGCAGGACTCCTCGAAACGATTCGCCCCGCCGATCCGTGATGGGAGGGTGCGGGCAGCGTTGCTGGAGGGCCGCAGAGACGAAATCGAGGGGCGCGTTGCAACGTTGGCCGCCGCGTGTAAGTGCACCCGGCCGCGGATGCAGAGCCGCATCTGACGGAGAGTTTGTTGCATAGGCTGATAACGCATCCGCTGGACGTGTTTAGAGGCCGGACGCTGCGGCCGCTGAGTTGGAACTTATTTCTGCGAAGAGGCCGCGGTCGTGCCAGCAACTCGCAGGGCAGGCAGACATGGCTGCAGAGGGCCGAGCGACGAGCCGGAAGGGGGACGTTCCTGGCCGGATGCGAGATCGGGCAGAGGAGGAGGAGAGGCGGGGATCTGAGGAGCAGATCTCGTACGTATGCACAAGCTTTGGCCGGGCCAAACATTGCGAATCCCTCAGAGAAGCATGCCATATATGGGCAAAGTGGCGTCCAGGGCCAGCCGGGCTGAAGGGCATCGAATGAAGAGCGAAGACGTGCGGCGAGGGAAGACGGGCGGGTGGATCTGAGCGAGACTCGTGAAGAGGGGCGCGAGCCCTGTCACGCGCGCGGGGCGAGGGCCCGGTCTGATTGGGGCCTTATAGAAGGATATGCGCTTTCCGTCCGCCCTGCACTCCCTCGCCCTGATCACGCCCCGCCATCCCCCGTCCAAGTCCTCTTAATTCGCCGGACTTTACCGTGCATCAGCCCGTCCCCATGTCCGCAATTGCCGCCCACTACGCCTCCGCGTCCGCCGCCGCCGACCGCCGCTATGCCGACCTCGCCGCCCACTACGACCCCTCCGCCTACTTCCACTACTCCCCGCCCTCTCTGAACACCGTCACCGCCGCCCCGAACATCGACGCCGGCCCCTACGTCACCGCCCCCTCCGGCGCGTCCGCCTACCTCTGGGACGCCCACGGCGACGGCCCCGTCCAGTCGCCGTCTTACTCCGCGCCGTCTTCCTCCTCCGCCTCCGCGAACGCCTACCACTCCTCGGCCGCGCCGGCCGCCTCGTCCGGCCACCCCTCCGTCACGGCCTCCTTCTCCTACGCTGCCCACGCCGACTACGCCGTCCCCTCCCACCGCTCCTCCTTCCACGCACCCTCCTCGTCGTCCTCGTCGTCCTCCCGCGCAATCCCCTCCCACCACTCCAACCACATCATCTCCCCGTCGTCGCCCCCATCGTCCGCAGCGACACCGAACAGCTCTGGTCGCCGCGGCTCGTCTTACACGTCCGGCACACGCTCTTACACGTCCTTCGCTGCCGCAGCGGCCGTCAACGCGACGGCCGGCACCAGCGCCGGCTCGTCCTCCACGCCACGTCTCCAAAACGCCACCTGGGACTCCGCGTCGCTCTACACGATCGAGCCTGCCGACCCTGTCGCCCATGCGCCCCCACACTCCGCATACACCCGCTCCACTGCGTCCTCTCCACAGACGACACCCTCGTCCCCGCCGATCAAGGAAGAAGATGCCGAGGGCGAGTTCATCATCGAGGTGTCCGTCCCCGCGGACCCCGTCCTAAGCGCGATGCCCGAGGTTCCGCTGCGAGCGACACACGCCCCGCCCAAGATGCGTAAGATGATGTACTCGTTCCGCCTCGAGAACTTTGCCATCCACGACGGCATCCGCTCCGCCGCGACGCAGCCCGGCCCTGGCGGCATTGAGGTGGGCCCCCTCCGCGAGAAACCCGTCGAGATCGAGTGGCAGATCCAACTCGAGGTCCCCCTGATCCCCGGCACAGAGGACGACGAGTCGTTCCGCTACGCCGCGGCTGCAGCGCAGAGTAAGCAGAGTCAGAGCCAGAGCGGGTACAGAGCGACTTCCCCCGCGGTCGTTTCGCCGAGGAAACCGAGCATGATGGAGAGCACGAGCAGTCATCGACTCGGCCGCGGCCGCGGTGACTACGCGACGGCTGGGAGCGCGTCGCCAACTCTGAGTTTGGAGTATACGACTGGATCCCTCGACAACGACGCGTGGGATGGGTCCTCCACCTACGGCTCTGTCGCGGACAACAGCTCGGGAAGCGTGACGACCTCGACGGCGAGCCCGACCTTCGCGCCCATCATGACCCCCGCTCAGTCTCTCGGATGGAGTCTGCGGTACCAGTCCGGGGAGGTCGACTTGGACCAGCAGCAGTCGACCGGCTACCACCGGCAAGCTACCACGCAGCCCTCTCGTACGTCTCTTTCCCACTTCGTCTGCAAGGTAGTCTGCTTACAAGGCGCTCGTGGAAGTGTCCCGTGTGTCCCAGTCACAAAGTGCATACGTCTTCGGGGGTTCGGGAGGCTCGGCAGCCAAGTCCTCGTATCAGCACCACCAACATCAGCACCATCAAGAGGCCCAACAGCAGCAGCAGGCGCAGTACGGGTACGACAGCGGGGGATACTCGCGCCGCGGCACTGGTGGAGGCGGAGGCGGAGGCGGGACCGCGGGGCGGTACGCCGAGGTGTATGCGTCGTCGGGGTCGAGCTCGGGCTGGTACCGTGAGTTCCACATTGTTGCCGCGATGAGGAAGTGCGCGTGTTGATGCAGTGAGGGCAGGTACCTCTTGAGAGACTGTGGTGTGGGGAGGACGTCGCTCTCTCGTTCTGCCTCTGGGCCAGCGAGCAGCCACATGACCATCCCTCCGGCCACTTCTCCAGTCCCGCCCCCTTCGAGATCTTGGTTCATCTCTGCAAACCATTGGCATCTATGCGCCTTCGATCGAACCCGTCTGCACGCCACCAGCTTCGACACCGTCTGCTCAGAGCGGAACTGTCACGGCAGACATCGGGAGGTGGTCCTCTCCAGTACATCGTTGCCGACTTCCGATTATACGATCTCTCCGCCCGTCAAGTTTCAAGCTGCGCACATGTTGTCCGTCACGCCGAATATCATCCGCACATCTTGCATATCTTCTTGCGCCTCACCCTCGTCCTTGCTCAAAGACAGTGGATCCCCGAGAGTCTATAGCCATACCATCGTACCGCATACCGTATATCCGTATACCTGCACGACCATTGCGTCTCTCCACTCATCTCGTCATGTTCTCACTCGTCATCGCATATCGTCTCGCTCTGCTTATCACTGTCTGTGTTCTCGTCCCTCCCGTCTGTTGTTACTGCTTGTGGTCCTTTAGTCCTGAGCCGTCGTCTCATCTTCTCCTTGTGGTACTGCTGTTCGCGCAAGTCCCCTAGATGTGCCCTCTCTCGAATTCTTGTCTTGTTACTTACATCTTGGTTCATACCCCGTCACCCTGCCTGCCGCTCTGCCGCTCTGTGTATATTCGCGCGGGCGGCCATCTCCTCCATATCCCCTTGCTTATCCGGCTCCCGTGCTCGCGCCACCTATTGCTTCTCTTTTTGCCTCTGTATCGAATCGGTATCTCCACGGTCGTACTATCATGATCACGCTCGACGGACAGATGGGCGGACGTGGGATCACGAGCGCCCGTCGAGCGAAGGTAGGCTCCGCCAAGGATACGATACGATAGCTCCTCCTCGTAGAACTTTTTCTCAGATGATGTAGCATACACGCGCAGAATGCGTCAGTCTCGTCGTGTCTCTTTAGCATAGAATACAAGAAAGCTTTCCCCGGAATCGGCAGGCGTAGGAGTGCTTACTCCCGGTGATCGTGACTATCTGAGGTCCTCGACCAGCAGTTGGCAACCGAGCGCACACGCGCGACCCACAGCAGGGGGCAGTACATCGCGTACGAGCCTCACGAGTCACGCCCGCTCCGCGCTGCTTCTCCTTGCGAATTATCGCTGTGAGCAATCGTGCAAGCGAGATTGGTCGCAGGTGGCAGCCCGCGTACGTACGTACGCACGCACGCACGCACGCACACGCCGAATCAGCCTCATCCTCAGCCACCGATGCCTTCCGGCGTCTTGGCGCGCTTCAAATTCTGAATCGAACGGCGTGTGGGACGCGGCGAACTGGGTGGAAAAAAGGGACGCCTCCCGTCTTGCGGAAGCTCCGGGCCCACGCCGAAGCGGGAAACCTAGGCTCGATGCATTGCTGCTCGAGTAGGACTCGAGCAGGTGCACGCGTCGAGGTAGCAGCATAGGCGCGAACATGCGAACATAAGCGGAAGGCTGCGTTGCACGCCGTCTGTGTGTACGTCCACGGGCAGTGGGTGGAGGTGAGGGGGCTACTAGAGAAGCGGTGATCAAGGAAGAGAGACGCACCGTGTACGTGCGTCCGCACACTTCGCGGGTACCTCAGACCTGCAGACCTGACGCCTGGCGAGGCCACGCCAAAGCCGGCAGATTCGAGCGGCCGTGGTTCCAACGTCCCAACGTTCAGACCTGGGCCTGCCTGGGACCGAGACGTAGTCCCGTGCCCTCACGCTGCCCTGGTTCACACCGTTGGGATGCGTTGTGGGCTTCGCGGAACCTTGTATACGATAGGAATAGCAAGGAGCCTGGCATACCTGAGACGTTGCTGGACGGAGGCATTCTGTGCGCGGATTGCTTCTGACGGGATGTTGAAAACCCAGTCGCCTGGGTATACCGCGAACCCGAACGTTTTTGCACGTCCGTGCGCGGGCAGATCGGACGCACACCCGAGTTCCAGCCCACAAGCGAGCAGCGTGACACTAGGCGAGACCAGAGGCAAGGAACGAACCCTCTGCTGGCAGCACAAGTCCGGTCGAAGATCCCGTCAAGAGGTAGTACGACGCGCACAGCGCATAGACACGTACAAGGGCTCGGAGACACTCGCCAGCCCGTCCGAGCTCAAGCCCGAGGTCAATGCAGAGGGCTTTCCGCGCGACGATCCGCGAGCCGATCCGCGCGCGGGTTCTCAGTCTGATTCGCAGGGTCGCGGGGCGTGGGCTTAGGCGTGCATGCGCTGCGGTGCCTCGATCGTCGTCGCCCACTCGCGACGCTGAGGCCTGAGCTCTGCGCTTTTGCGCTTCCACACGCGGGAGCGGATTGGGTTCGGGGAGAAAGATCGCATGGCTGGGCGTGGTCCGCGAAGCCAGACCGAAGTGCGGCAGCGGCAGCTGGGGATATGCGACAGGCGACACGGGGCCCGCGCGAGGCGGCGCGCTGCAGGACACGAGACGCGAGCCGCGAGAGGGTCGCGCGAAATGAGATCGAGAGCCTGGGCGGTGTTTGGTCTAGGTTCGCGGGAGAAGGCTGTGCTGGCCGGCCACGTGGGCGCCTTTCATACTTACTAGGGAGCGAGCGGTGCAAGGTCTTCGAGATACGCGGTGGATGTTCGGGTCATCTGTGACAGTGACGGTGCGGACAAGGTGGCGCGGAACAGAATGGGGGACAAACTCGGTGGTGCAGTAGAATCTTAAATGCTCTGAGCGAAGTCGGCGCGTCTCGCACTCCGGAGAGTAGTTAGACTCATGCGAGAGATATCCTGCAGGATGTACGCCTCGCATATCATGCCATTCGGGGGCCGACACTCTTGATTCATGCATACCAGGGTGGCGATGATAGCGGGAAACTCTGGAACGGAGCGTATGGCGCCCCGCGTGGCCCGCCTGCTAGAGCCAAAACAGAATAAGTCAGCAGCGAGATGCGGAACCCGTAGCACGCACGCGTCGGCGCGATTTGACAGCCTGGTAGATGTCCGTACGCGTTATCTGGACTGTGTGAATCCTGGAGCGCCTGTGCGCAGTACTCACTCTCGTTGATCTTCGATCCCTCTGCAGATGGCTCAGCGTGAAAGATCTTAGAGGATATGCAACCTTGAAGACTTGAACGGACGATATGCGTTTTGCAGTTCACAAGAATGAAACTGGGGGTGACGTGAACACGTAATGCAGCGCAAAGGGGTACCATTATAGGAAGACGATGTTCGCGGTGTTCTCTCATCGATAGAGCCAATAGTTTCCATTCGTGTAGTTTCACGAGTACAACGCTGAGGACGAGGTGGATCCATTCGTACCTGTACCAAGACGCGTGACGTATCCTGTTACTGGACCTGTAGGACTTGACATTGCTCTTGGCATGGGCAAAGCTGTCAGACAGGCATTCATCAACAAGGCTATTTACCAGGCGAGCCGGCGGCGACAGTAGAAGTCCTTCTTGCTATCACCATGTGTCACCGGAAGATCACCTCGACGCACCGCGGAGCCGGCTTCATGGATGTCCGTTGTATCAGCGTAGCTGGTACTCATAACGCTTTCCCTACGATGGAGACCACCGATGGCATCGATTTGACTATCGGGTGCTGATAAGGAGGCTCGTCTGGGGAGTTTACGGAGTCAGTAGAGTTGCGCCCCAGGATGTGAGAGCGAATGACCGGGCGATCCGTGCCGACGTTCATAGATGCCGAGTCTGCTACTCAAACGCGCCATAGTCTACCAACCCGTCTCATGGCGGCACACGTCCCGCTCGCGTGCAACGAGGAGGCTAGAAGGATTCTTGCGAGAAAGGGTCTCGCGTGGTCGAGGAACGGTGGCCCGCTCAGCGGCGGGCGGCTGGAGCGGGTGGCAGTGACGGGCCGGGGACAAGTGATCGGCCGTTTGGGTTTAGATGCGGCGGAGCGCCCGTGCAGCCCGGCCACGTGGGACGGATCGCACAGTCACCGCCCTCTCACGCTCACGCTCTCCTCGTCCATCCATTGCCCCCAGCCCTCCAGCGCAGGTTCCCCCCGCGACACAACCAGTCTCTGCGTCGCCCGCGCTCGCTTGCTACAGAAAGAACGAAGTTGATGTCGGACGCCATGGGCAGGAGACGCAGCGTTGACATCGGCGGACTCGCCCTCGCGCTCAGCGACGAGAACACTGGGCACGGCTGGGGAGGCTGGGAGGAGACCGACTGCGGCGAAACGAGGTGCGAGTCGTGTTGCCATCTTCGGGGACATGCGTCTTGACGTAGCCTACCGCTTCGCAGGTATGCCGAGGTCTTGATAGACGTCCGAGCGCACACGGAGACGATGGTCAGCCAAGAATGCGAACACGCGTACGTCGAACCTCATATCGCACTCCTCGTCCCTCTGATGCCCCGCCAAGCCAATGTTTTGTTGAATTGGATCGAAGTACACGGGAGCGGTTGATACACTCCCTGAGCTCGTGGCATTTCGAGCCTCACAAACTCCCCGAAGAAGAGGTCATCGCGTGCTCGTATATCCTCTTCGAAGCGCTCTATCGGATAGAGAATATGCAGGAGACTGTATCAGTATCACTCAGTGAGTAGTCTCCTCTCTGAATGGAAGCGCGAGAGTGGAGGACATACCGCAAGATGCCCGCTACTGCTATCCTACCCATCAACGCTAGTAGAATGGGCCCTACCCTGTGTTCTTCGTGTCATCTCCACAACTTTGGTGCACCTGCTGTGAAGCGGAAATGCAAATCAGATGTGTCTTGACGACTCTGCTCTGCACTCGTGTTATCATCACATATGCTGACGACAACGCTCAGATTCTGTAGCAAAGTTCCTGCAACATCTCTGTCAACTATATCGTCAAGTCAACACGTACCATAACTTTCAACACGCACTAGACGTGTTCCAGGCAGTGTACTACTTCTTGTATTCGTCCGGCGCAGTCCCACCCGTAACCATTCTCTTGGAGGATGGGCGAACATGGAAGCGAGATAGGGAGAACTGCGATCCACTGGTGTCAATCTTAACCGATGAAGACCTCTTCGCGCTGTATATTGCAGCAGTAGGGCATGACGTGGGCCATCCGGGCCTCAACAACGCGTTCATGGTGCATTCCCATGCTGTTCTGGCCGCGCTATACCCACTGATTCCGTCTCCCAGAAAAATGCTAAGACGCCGCTCGCGGTCGTCTATGACGATAAATCGGTCCTCGAGCAGATGCACTACTCGCTCATCCTCCAGATCATGCGACATAATGACCTCGGCTTCCTGCTCGATCGCCCATGTCATGGACAACTCTTCCGCAAGCTTCTGCTCGGGACCGTCCTGGCGACGGACATGGGCGTGCACTTCGACTTCATGGCCGAGTTCCGTCGCCTGCTCAATGGCGCCGACTTTCCCGATCTCAAGCGGCGAATATTAGTGTGTCAGGCTCTCATCAAGTGTGCGGACATCAGCAATCCGGTAAGGTTCACTCCGTGTACCGTCTTCGTTCATGTTCTAAGTCTTGGACACGCCTCAGAGTCGTCCGTACCTGGTCTCGCAGCATTGGGCGACGGCGCTGGAATCAGAATGGAGCAGTCAGTTATTGCTGGAGAAGCACCTGCAGCTTCCGCAATCTGTCAAGCCATCGGACAGTCGCGTCGGAGAAGCCAACAGTCAAATTTGGTTCAACAACACGTTCGCAGGCCCGCTCTTCGATCTGGTCGCCGAGGGCATTCCGCGTGAGTCCGCCGTGCCTCTTCCATCCGCACTTCTCACCGGTCCCCCGGTCGTTGCCAGCGCTCGAACAGTTCGCATGTCAAGCAAGGGAGAATTTGGCGCTCTGGAAGTCGCGCGCGGCGGAGCTCGCAGCCGAGCAGGACGCGCCTTCCTCTGCATCTTCGCAAGCTCCTGTTGGGACACCGCTTAGCTGGCCATCGCAGGCACCGAACGATTTCCTGACGGCGTTCCCCCCGGCCCTCCCGGAATCGTTCCGTGCGCCCGATGAGCTCCCGTATCCGATGTGCTACCATCATCACCACCGAGGCTCGAGCATCGCGCTCGCGCCCAGCACGTCTTCCTCTTCCTCGACGCCAAGCCAGTACGAGAGTTGCGAATCATCGCTCCCCTCGCCCACCTTCTCTCCAATCCTCGAGCCCACTTCAGGTCCCCACCCGCCCTCCTCACCATCCCCGCCCCTGTCAATGTCCGGCTCACTGCCTCCGCGGCTCGAGCTCTCGACGGCCACACCGCATCCCCGAGCCCCGAGTGTCGCCTCGACCGCGCATTCCGCCTCCGCGGCGAGCGTATTCAGCATCACGAACGACGCGACTGCCGCCATCCGCGCGGCATACAAGGCCAGCGTGCGCAAGAAGAAGTCCTTCCATCGCTCCTCGTGGAACCCGAGTCCGACCGCCGTCTCCGCGCTCGCGCAGCCGCTCCCGTCCGTTCCGAGTGCGCTCGGGCGCAGCCCGGTCTCGCCTGCGGGGTCGGCAGGGGACAGCCCGATGAGCCTGAGCGCGGGCTCGCCGAGCACGGGCACCCTCACGCCCAGTCCGCTCACTCCTGAGGCGACCGGCGCGCAGGGACGGCCGACTTTGTTGAAAGCGGCGCTGGTGTCTGCGTCGTCATAGGGCCCAGTTCTTGGTCGTGAGCGACCATCCATCATCTGCGGTGTAGTAGTTTCGGATCGAGCGTTCTCTCGTGCGATCCCCCACCCCTTGCCTTCTTCACGTCTCCGTTCTCGTCACTTGCGCCCGCCTCTTACACGACCACGGTCCTGGTTTTTTTTGCACTACTGCTGTATTATCTGCACCTTGACATCTGTATGTATCTGAATCCTGTTGGTCGGCCCATCTGTCTGTCTATCCGCTCTCGTCGTGTCTGGTTATCTCAAATCGTTCCGAATTTGCGCTCGGTTGTCTGTACCACCGTCGCCATCTCTCCTCAATCGTCACTGACGTTGTCTGGCCAAGTTGACTGTCGAGCAATTGTCGTGCAGGCAACTTATGTTGCACTGTCATTACACTATCAGCATATTGCCAGAATTTGCTTATAGGGTACCAGAGCACCTCGGAGACTCACAGTGTGGGCTTTCAGGTGTGCCCCCTGGCATCCGTGACCTACTTTCAAGCAAAGGAATTATACTACAGTGCCGGACAACCAAAGCTGACAAGTCAGCTTCCACTTGAACATCCTTCTTTCTGGGAACAGTGCTGACTTCAGAATCGTGTTTCTAGGCATAATCTGCCAAAAACACATCTTCAAAGTTTTTCCCACCTTTTTTCCGGGGAGGGGAGTGGGGCAATATATTGAATGAGGTTTATGCACCTTGCTGACAGAGCAAGTGTAGCTGCATGACCGCATAGGTTACTACCATCTGCATAAAAGGTAGTCAGCTGCTGCACAACTGCTTCTGAGCCTATGAAGCCCAAAACTCCCGCAGAAATGGTGCAAACATCATGAGGTAGTTTGAACACAGTCCTCTACGGTCAGCTTCATATAAAGGAGCTCATTGATGTTGTATTTGGCACTAGCTGTTGAGCTCACCTAGTTTCTCCTCAAAAGATCTGCAGCCCAGTACAAAGTTACTCAAGACTCTTGATCTCTATCTCTCTTGCAGTCAGTTTATTATATATATATGTATTGAAATCCATATGAAATGAGTCAAGTGATGACCAGGAAGTGTGCCAAATGGCCTACTATAATTAGATCAGCTTTAGCTACAATGGGCTGGGCTCAATGTCTAATTTGAAGCACACATGTCTCATTCATCATCTGAAATATACATCAAAAGATGGCATATAGTTTGACTTTTCCTTAGTCAAAGGAAGTATCCATTTGCATAAGCTATGTGAGCTGCAATTGATTTTTTGACACACAGGATGTTGTCTGGACAGGCAAAGTGTCATGGGACAACTTTTATACAATCAGTGATAAACTACACCAAGGTGATTCATAAATGCTATGATGTTTACATGCTGAGGTGAACCAGATGTCTGACTGACATTAAAAACTGAGACATCAGTTCGATGTGTGCCTGACACCAAACTGATGACTTTTGCGACATACATGAGAGCTATTTGACCTCAGACATCCGACTACATGCTGCCAGATATCAGACGGATATTTGGTTTTACACAGCAAGCTCGTAAAAATATCTCACTCCAGCCAGCAAATAGAAAACAACCCCAACACATCTGGGATTCAAACTCAAGACTATCTGCTAACATGCAATGCACGCAACCAGTGCACTACACGCTGGGGCGAGCCAGACGTCAGACCGATATCTGAAATCTGAAATATCGGTTTGATGTGCGACCAATATCAAACCGTTCACTTTCGCACACTACCCGACAGATGTTTGCTGCCAGATACCCAACCAGCCTGGGCCAGATGTCGGACAGATATCTGGAATTACGTGGAGCACTCGAAAAAAAGAGCAAGGCGAGGTTTCGAACCTCGAGGCACACCATTACAAGCAGCCGCACACGACCACTACACCATGAAGGCCTTCAGCTCTAGTCTTTGCTCATGCAACTGATACTTTATTGACACGGTGAGTGCGAGGGTTTTCCTTACAGAGAGGGGCCATTCCATCATTCTTAGTGGTGAAATTATGTTGTAGAGTACATCTATGTGAGGTTTTGGCATGGCGAGGCTTGCAAGGAATGCAGCGCGAGTCCCCCAGTGCGTTGAAAGTAATATTCAGGAGCACAGGTTGCCATCAAGTGCCTGCGCTGTGAAATTGGACTTGGGATTTTTCTGAGGCCCGAGGTAGAGAGGGTATGTATGCATTAGCTAACAGCAATTGTAAGCTGCGGTGGTGCAGTGGTAAGGAGCTAGCTGATGGGCATGTTGCACTGCGTTCGAGTCTCGATGCTACATTTTCTTTTTCTGGTGCAGGTACATAAAGCCAGATATCCGGGGGATATCTGCCGCACGCCCCACCAATAATGGGCACTCGGTATCGGCCCGTTGACGGGCATCACACATCGAGCGCGTCCCATCGCCAGATATTGAGCAGATATTTGCTCTGCATCAGCTGGATGTCGGGCGGGCCTCGGCAGGATAAAATCCAACCAGATATCATTCTGACATCTGGCCCGTCTGGGCATGTATAGCTGCTTGTACTTTTGCAAATGTTACAACATCATATCACTGTACAAATTTGCATCCCAGAGTTTCCATTAAAAGAAGAAAAGCTATGAAACTGTGTGCTAGGGTTCCAATAGTGATATGGAGTACAGTATTAATGAACAGGATAACCAACATCAGTGGACTTGCTCAATTCTGATTGAAGTGCCTCATGATTTAAGGCCGCCCGCTTGGCAGCCCAAGCGGCAAGCAGGAGACTCTGACTTCACGCAATACTGTATGAGGTTTTCCAGCAGAAGCTCAGCAAAGATAATCCTTATATGGAGTGTACATTCCCAACCAGGAAAGCCTTCTTGGAGCAGTGGTAACGGGTGTGGTGCTTCCTGGCTGTTACTGGTTCAACTTCCAATCATCACTTGCTTTATTACACTCCCCATTCCTGCCTAGTTTTCCTATTTCCAGGCACCAGCTCAGATATTTGTCCAATGTCTGGTTTCAGGCATCGGTCGATTGGAAATCATACATCTGATGTCTGTCACACATTGTGTGGGTGTCCGCCTCAGATACTGAACTGGTATCTGGTTCGTCTGGGTGTATACATATCATAAAGCACAATAGCAATATGTGACAACTCTTTTGCAAACTGTAATGTGTATGTAAATAATAATAATAATAAGCTCAGGCATATGATTTATAATTGCCAAATTATTGTGGCTAAAATTCAATAAGCAGTAATGTACAACATCATAAAACATGAACCAAATAGCATATAAGGGTATGGAAGTAATAATGGGCTGGAATAACAGACAATGAGCCTAATGACAGAGCGGTGCTGTATATATATGTATTGCTTATTTCATTTTGTTGATACTGTACTGTCACAAGCATACTGTCAAAATAACATATATGCCCAACAAAAAGTGTCAAAAAAGTAAATGTCAGGTTTCGACCCAGCTCAGCTTAGAATATTTGACCTGGGCCGATCTGGTAAAATTTACACTTGTTGAAGCTGTGAGCTGAACTATTTGTTACATCTTGTGCACCCACCTTCTTCTCCAGTTTAACTCCGCATTTTCTGGACCTAACTCCGGACTTATTTCCCCATTCTGACTTCACTACATTCTCCCCATCCTTGTACTCCGCTTTCCCAGACTAGAACTCCGCATTTTCCGAAGTTCAGTCTTATGTCTCAGATTGCGCCATTCCTTCACAATTGGCTTATTGTCTTCATCCCAGAACCCCTCTTCTGTCCTTCTCCTTATCGTTTACGTTCACAATAAGGCTTACTTCTATATATACCAAGCTGGTATGTCGTAGCTACTCAGTTCAGATACTTGTTGTACTTCTTGTCATTGCCGTGATCCTGCGATCAACTTGTGTCTTGTCCTCAATTCTGCTCCTTGTCTCCAAGTCTGCTCCAACTCCGGGACATACTCCGCTCCAACTCTGGGACGTACTCTGCTCCAACTCCGGATGTACTCCGCTCCAACTTCGGACGTACTCTCTGGATGTACTCCACCCCCCTCTAGTCTGAAATCAAGGACACCCCAGAAGGTTCTCAGGCGTGTTGCTAATAGCTTCGCGGAAGTCCTCACCCTTGCTGTACCTCTGTCTGGACGTTCTCAACTCCGAAGTCCGCATTTTTGAAGTCCGCACCCCCAACTCCGGACTTAACACCAGCATGTCCCTAACACTGTCATTGAGTATCTTGAGCACAGTGTAGGCTAAGCTCATCTGTTACACTCTGTGCACCCAACTTCTTCTCTAATTCAATACCAATACTGCATTTTTCGAACTTATCTCCACATTCTGACTTCACCCTCTCTTATCCATACTTGTACCCTGCATGTCAGACTACAAGTCTGCATTTCTGACTAACTTCCGCATTTTTTGAACTTATAACAACTGCAGACTTTTTCCCAACTTCCTAACTCCATCCTTCCATATGCCTCAGATTGCACCATTTCTTCTTCACAATAAGCTTCATTGCCTTTGTCCCAGAATCACTCTTCTATCATTTTTCTTATTGCTTTCTATTTACAATTTGTTTTAAATATATATATATATCAGGCTGAGATGTCGTAGCTGTTCAATTCAGATACTTATTGTTTGTATGCCCTGCAGTCGGATTTCATGTTTTATCCTCATCTTTACCCCTTGTCTGAATCTTTGCATCTCTGATATCCCAAGTTCAAGTTCCTTTATCCACCTCCTGACTTAGTAGTCCACTCCAACTCCACTTCAACTTTGCTCTAACTTCTATTACTAAATTGAGAACAACTCATATGGATCCCAGGCACTTTGCTAATAGCTTCGCCAAAGCCCTCACCCTTGCCCTAACTCTACAATCTCTTTTGTAAGTAGGTTGAGCTACGAGTAGCACAAGTACGATGGACTAGCAGCCCTGTAGAATAGACACCTTATATAATTTCCCTCCACTCATTTTTGTGTCCTTGCCTTGTCCTTGCCTCAGCAGTTTACTCCTATGTGCATCGGGTGAGGTATGTGCTCACACATTCACTTTAGACACAGCAGATACTGATTGTACCGTAGTCTTTTGTGTTCTACAGATACATACTAATATTATAAGTGTTTTACTCCTACGTGCACCGGCTAAATTCTTTGTGTCCGACAGACCACTGCCCATTCACAACAGTTTGCATCTTCAAAGTCTGCACCGCCAAACTCTGGACTGCATGCCAGCATACCCGTAACAGCTTAGCTCAGCTTAGGCTTGGCTCTTTCCACAAATGAGCCATTAATGATGCAGAAGCCTGGCACAGATCTATACATGAGAGTGTCACTATTTCCTTTATATCTTGTAACAGCTTAGATAACTGAGATTAGAATTATTTATTAATTCCTCTGACTCTACAGTGCTAAAAGTGTATATAATAATAGGACTCTCTGGGCAGCCAAAATATCTTTGCTTTTGTGTGGCCCAAATAATGTTCAATGAGAGCATACTGTCATGCCCCATGCCATCAGAGGGCAGGAGTTCTTCTGGATGTTTGCACCTTTCTTACTTAGCACTTGTTTGAGACCTGTTCTGCTTGACATAATGTCTCTTCTTATTATTATCGTTCACATAAAAATTGTCACGTGACACCTTTCCTCTTCATGCTGCATCCCAGATGTTCAAAAATGATTGCAGCTTACAGAGCTCATGGGGCCAGATGTTTCCTTTGTCTGAGAAATGATAAAATCATATGCTATTTTCTGACACATATTTTGGATGGGGAATGAGGCTCTCATGCTCTGATTTGGACATTGAGCCCAGCTCATGGTAGCTGAAGCTGATATAATCATAGTGGCCATTTGGCATGCTTTCTGGTCACCACTCCACTCAATTTATATAAAACTCCAAAGATACAATTCTAATGAACTGACTCTAAGACAGATGAAGGTGGGACTCTGTACTGCGCTACAGATTTTTTTCAGAAGGCCCCAGGCAGCCCTTCCAGTTATGTCACAACCTGAAAGACTCAGCTCGGGCCCAGCTTGGAGGGCTCAGGCTCAAAAATATCTCAAGCTGGGCCTCCTGTAATGGCTTAGGCCTGGCTTAAGCCTGGCTCACTGATGTGTAAAAGGTATTGTCTATAACTTAGATACATTAGTGAACTTTAATTGTTTGACTGGCAATTCCTGTCATCATATGGGCACCTCATAGGCACCTAGCTGGCTACAGTGGGCCCTGGCTTGATGGTCAGGCTCAGGCTTGCTTTGACTTCAAGCTGGGCCTTCAGGCTGTCAAAGCCTGCATGTTGGGCTTGGCTTAGCTCAGCCTGGGAGGGCTCAGCTTGGGGACTTCAGTAGCCTCAGTCCAGGCCCAGCACATCACTACCTCGGAGCTTCCAGAAGTCTAACTCCTATGATGTAGATCCTCTCTTATCAATCAGGACTACTTAGTATAAATAGTGCATTGGAATTGGTATTTGCCTTGGCCCAGAGACCTTGTTATTTTCTCATTACTCCCTTGCTAATCTCCTATACTTATTCTTAGTCAATCCATTTCCTTTCCATGCTTCCCCCTTGTTGGATCTCCACTCCTCTCCACTGGGACTCCTTTGGGCATTCTGAAGTTTTGTTAGTGTACTCTAGTAGCAAATAGGGAACACTAGACAAGGCCACCCAGGATGTTACTAATAGTTTTGCCAAAGTCTGCACCCCTCATGTCATAGCTGGAACACTCCTGGAATCTCTCAGAATTTCTGCCACCCTTTATTTGCCTGCCTATGGCACACGTCCTAACACATACATTTTTTTATCATCCATTATCTGCTTAGTTACTATTGCTTGTAAGCAGGTACTGCTATTATATATACCACAGCACAAAAAAATCATACAGTTTTTGTGACTAATATATAGCTGAGGGCTCTAATATAACATTAGCATCCGAAAAAGCAAAATCTCCTTTGGGAGTGGACTTACTCACTGCTGCAGAAGGCGCTCAATGGATACAGTGCCTTCGTACAGAGACCGCATCTCCAACTGTCTCTGTTCAAAACTTTGCACTACATTGTGAGTACCTCTAGCACATGGTTTGCTCTGAAGCAGCACAGGAATAGTTCAAAATGCTGTTATCATCACCAACATGTCTGAAAACCAAGTAACTACCATTCTTTTTCATGAAAAGTAATGTCACCAGCGCACCCAATTGGAGACAGAGGTCTCTGTAGGGTGCTGCATGAAGCTCAGTGCCTCCACACGGTCAGCAAACTCCGGCATCTCCTTTTGGTCTGTGCAGTGCTGCATGGAGCAAATAGAGCAAAACCCTTTTTCTGATGAGTATATAGTATATACATGCATGTATGCCAGTCCACTGCTCTGGAGTGCCCATAATAGCTCAAAGTCAGTTCAGAAAAACAATGATTATGAGTAGCGATTCAATATCAGAATTTGCCATTTTTTGGCCAACTCATATATGTATATATCAGCTTGAGTAGGATGACAATCTGCAGTGCAATCAGCAGTTGAGTGCATAGTAGATAGTACCCAGAGACAGATTCAGTATAATAGTAGAGTATTGCAAGCTGGATATTCCCGTAGTATGCCCAGCTGTCGCATTTTTTGAGCTTGTCTTATCAGATAAAAGAATCTCCAGGAAAGATAACAGATGCATCCAGGTGATCACCTCGCAAATGTGATCTTCTCATTCCTTCTATTTTTCACATCTTCCATCTTCTTCTGGCTGCCTCAGCTTCGATTCTAGTGCTCTAAGTATTGCATATCTTTCTTCAATGTCTCATAATACATGTCAAAGACACAGGCTCCCAGAAAATCTGAATAAAATGAGGCTAGGTATGTTCTAAGTCCCCTTAATTAGTCTGTCACTTATGCTATCTCAGCCCTTTATGTCAATGGCAGGAATCGATCTGTGCAGGAGAGGAACAGTGTTGGGTGGAAATATCAGAGCAATGTCCCTGGTACACAAGACATTTGCACAGCAACTACTGTCAGAAAAAGCTTAAGGAGCTCCAACAAAAGGTCAAAAATGTGTTTACAGGTTAAGGAACAGACAGATCACAATGCCTCCTTGGGTATTTATCCTTTCTCTGATTACAAGGATTAACAGGCTGAACATCATGAACCTTCCTTGAGTTATGCAATCAGCCCACAAAGATCTTCCAGAGCTGGCTGAAGCTATCAGAGTTATTGAGGACAAAGCATTGCAGCTTGGCATAGTTGGTCAATCCTATTATATGGCACTCCAAAAGGTCTATAACCAGGTATGCCAAGCTCCCACCAGCATAGTGAGTACTTCAGCCAATGCTTGAGTAAATCATTGCACAAAGTAATTATTTGTATTATCAGATGACCCCTGGTTGTCCCTCTGCTGCACAGAAACCTCCTGCAACCACCTCTGTCCCCATTCAGGTACAATTCACCCTCTCAGGATCTGAGGAATACATGTGTTTGTCAGATGGGCCATCTACTTTTCAAGTATCTGCTCCTGCTTTCCCTCAGGCTATGTCTGCTGGCATTTACCATCCTCCTGATCCCTTTCTTGGCCATGACTCTGTCACATTTTTATAATTCAATTATTGTATCTGTAGCACCAACACCTCCCTTGGATCAGTACTCCCTTTAGTTGCTAGTGAATGAACACTGTCTTTTTGAGCTTGAAGCTACTTAGCAGGCAGATTTCGATCATGAGCGCCTGTGTTGCGGGATCCCGGGGGGACCGGATAATCGGGCCGGGTAAAGGCCGGACCGAGCCGGTAGGCGGTCCGGCGGATGGGTGCACGATGACCTGCGGGGCATCCGCTCACTCCGAGAGGATTGCGCTCGTATAAGAAGGCGGCATGCGGGTCATGCTACTCTCGTTCACCTTCATCCCAGTCGATCCCCATCTTCCTAGGCAGTCACTACGTCTACAATATGGCCCCGAAAATCACTGGCTATAAGACTCACGGTACGTCCCGACTTCGCTGCGAGTGCGGTCAAGACCTCCGCGCCTTGGCCCGCGTCCATGCTCATGACTCCGATATTCAGACATCCGATTCCCCACATCACTCAGTGGCGATGGTACCGACGCGATGAACACAGACTGCGACTACTCGTCGGCGTATGTCAAGCTCTACACGGACTCGGACCTCACCGGCTACGGCATGACGTTTACGATCGGACGCGGTAACGACATCGTCTGCATGGCTATCCAGGAGCTCGCCAAGCGTCTAATTGGGAAGGATGTCGAGGAGATATTCGCAAACATGGGCAAGACTTGGGATTACTTGTCTTCCGACTCGCAGCTTCGATGGTAAGTGCTTGCCTCTTCGCACACCTAGACGCGTCGCTTACTCCCAGTCAAGGATCGGACCAGAGAAGGGTGTCATTCACATCGCTTTGGGCGCTGTCGACAACGCGCTATGGGACATGTACGCGCGCTCCCGGAACAAGCCCCTATGGAAGCTTGTCGTCGACATGACTCCTGTGAGCCGCCATCGCTCACGTATCGCGGGCCGATGTCACTAACCAGATTATCGCCGTAGGAAGAGATTGTGAACGCAACAGCATTCCGCTACATTACAGATGCGATCACGCGCGAGGAGGCCCTGGCGATGCTGAAGGAGAAGGCGGCGTCCCGTGCAGAGCGAGAAGCCAAAGTGCGCGAACTTGGATACCCTGCCTACGTGACCTCCGCGGGGTGGCTCGGGTACAGCGACGAGAAGGTTGCGCGCCTCACGCGCGAGGCCGTTCAAGCTGGCTTCAACCACTTCAAGATGAAGGTCGGCGCGGACCGCGACTCGGACCTGCGCCGTGGCAAGATCATCCGCTCGATCATCGACGACCCTCAGTACCTCCCTCCAGGACGCAAGCCGAGAGACCCCAACGGTCCCGACTTGGTGGGGAAGAACGCAGGCCCTACTGGCAGCGTATTGATGATCGACGCGAACCAAGTCTGGGACGTCCCGCAGGCCATCGAGTACGTGAAGAGCCTCGCTGAGATCAAGCCTTGGTGAGTACTGCAGCCGTGCACCGCAAAAGCCGTCGTCTCTGAAGCTTTACCTCGCATACCTGCAGGTTCATCGAAGAGCCCACCGCGCCGGACGATATCTTAGGCCATGCCACCATTCGCAAGGCGCTCAAGCCCTACGGAATCGGCGTTGCTACCGGAGAGCATGCACACAATCGCATGGTGTTCAAACAGCTCCTCCAGGCTGAGGCCATCGACGTCTGCCAGATCGACTCGTGTCGTCTCGCTGGAGTGAGCGAAGTGCTCAGCGTCTTGCTCATGGCTGCGAAGTGAGATCCCGTCCCAATTCGAACTCCTAGCACATCATGCTCATACCTGTCAAGGTTCGGCGTACCCGTATGCCCTCACGCCGGCGGGGTGGGTCTCTGCGAATACGTCATCCATCTAAGGTCAGCCCTGCGCGACCTGGTGCGAAGCACCTGTATTGACCAGTCATCCTTGATAGCTTGATCGACTACATCGCGATATCCGGGACGATGGAGCGCAACGTGCTCGAGTTTGTCGACCATCTGCATGAGCACTTCCTCTACCCCTGTTCGATCAACCAAAACGGCAGATATAACGTGCCCACCAACGCCAAGGAGGGCTACAGGTGCGTCGTGCCATCTATCGCCTACCCGTCTCCGGCTTACTGATGCATGTCGCGCAGTATTGAGATGCACGAAGCGAGCATCGCCGAGTACGAGTTCCCGAACGGCTCATACTGGAAGAACGTACGGGGTGTGACGACGGCGGCGTAGGCCTCTAACCACCCATCACGGTCCGTAGCTCGCGCGTTGCAATGCAGTGCCGATGCAGTGCGTGGGACGAGACGATCATCGTCGGTGCAATGAGTAACAGGTGGTAGTACAACGACGTGTATCATTTATCAGCCGGGCCTTGGTTATTGATGTATTCGTACCAACTATGACATTCGCTCGGTCGTCACGACCTACGGATGCAGTAACTGATGTTCCGCCGTGCTTGTTTCTTGGGAGGTGCATGATGAAGCGTACAGCATCGCGTCCCGATGGGACATTGCCTGCGTCATGGTCGTACGTCGCCTTCCGCCAGCTGTTCGCTGATTGTTTCGTCGGCAAATAGCGCACGGTCGGTACTGCGACAAAGTATATCTCGCCGCCCGGGCTACAGTACTTGCGTCACTATGTAACCGAGCCCGGCGAAGCATCTCCGGATACTTGAGAGTCCAATGCGGTCAGCAAATTGCCATCCGGGGTTAAGTCTGCACTCCTCTTCCTGCGGTCGCAGAGACGGACTACGTCCGTCTGATTCAGATCATGACAGGTACAGTCGTCGCACGAGCACGCACAAGCGGCCAGCGACTCGACGATCTGAATTTGTGTCCAAGCTGGCTTGTGAGATCCATCAGAAAGCGGGTGATGTACCAAGAAAGATCGAACTGAGCTGGCAGGTAGAGAGAGTGATACATGGTGCAATTATACAACACGCGCGCACCGTCGGCCCGCAGGCGAAGCAAGACGTTGGCATTAGGATTTCGTAACGTACCCTTTGGGCTGCGAACGGGCAGACGCAACATACATCAACCCATAAGGGTCATCACCTATAGATGATGCGAAGCATGCATCAGTCTTCACTGAGTCATCGGAGTGCTCGTATGAATAGACCTACCGCCAGTCTACCCACGAACACCAACAATAGCTTCACGAAATCGTCCTGCTTGTCGATGAAGAGTGCGTGGCCGGCATCCACCGCATGCACCTCCGCTTCCCGGAAGTGACGCAGGAGCTTTCCTACGACCGCATCGTTGTTGACCAGCGCGTCCTTGGTTCCCACGAGTAACATTAAGGGCATCCCTTGCCGGGCGGCCTCGAGGAGTTTGGACGCATCGTGCTGCCTAGAGAGGACGGCACGAGTGACCTCGGGCGGCTGAGACATGCTCACTCCGAGCCAAGCAGACCGAAGTGCATCCGGTATTGGACACGCTGAGGCAGCGAACAGCCCATTTACGAGTTCCGTCTTCGCCCGCGCGGAGATCACGGTGTCCTGAGAAGAGCGCAGCACGTCCGTCAGCCGGAGCATCCGCTCTGTGGCAATCCGTGGCAACTCCGGACCCAGGAATGGTAATGGCGACACGAAGACTGCGCCGGAGATGGGGAATGTGTCGCTGGAGGCGCATACATCCGCTACCACAGCCGCTGATTGAGGGCACTATCAGCGCCGCTCGCATGATCAGGGAGGTTGGACACACCACCCATGCCCCTGAGTACATGTCGCATCAGAGATGAGCGAATGTCGAAGGAGAGAGGCGTACCATGCGACAACGATCGGTCTTCGTAGACCGAAAGCGCGAACCACGGCCTGCAAGTCATCAGCGTAGCAAGTCTGACGTTGGCTTTCTTCGCCGTTGACTGAGCCGCTCCTGCCATGACAGCGAAGATCGTAGCGCACCTGTACCACGTCCATCATGAGCACTGGCAGTTCAGATGCAGAGAAATGCCCCACTCACAATATAGAGGTGGTCAGTTAGACGCCTGTCCCACAGAAGCTCGTCAAAGACCACAGACGAGAATGTCACTTCGTGAATGAACACGAGATGTGGGTTTCGAGGGTTACCAACTGCTTCCGCGTATATGACTGTGCCGTCGGAGGAGCGCACGCTCTTGACCGTGGCGACCGACATGGCCAGTGCTCGTCGTGAGGTGGCCGAGAGAGGGAGCTGTCGGCACGAGTGTCCCGCGGAGTCATGGCCAGTGTATATAAGTGTCCAAGGCTGGATCATTCAAATTGGGCGTTCGAGTAGAACGGGAAATTTGAGCGCAGCTCTGACCGGGTGCCTCTTCCAACAGAGTGATACACCCGAGCCGCTTCCCGACCGCGGGCGTAGGAACGAGCGATCTCGGATGCATCGGGAGATTGGATGTATAGTAGATTGCCATCAATCGCAGCGGCGAGATTAGCGTCGTAGAGACCCGGGACCTCGCAGTAGTTGTAGAATCAAGGGAGCAGTACGGAACTGTGCAGTATGTGCCCGCATAACCTGCGGCTAAAAAGCAGTGAGTCAGCTCCTTCCGGGTTCATTGGCAATACTGGTCATATAAGTGTACGCACGGGAAGAGTGCTATACGGCCGCATGAGAGGTCCATTTGTCGCATGGCGGGTGCAGATACAGCAGGTTCAGTGAAACGTGGTCGACGCCAGGTTTGCGATACACGCCCGCGACGGAGCCAGGCCAAGAAGCGTCGCAGCGCGGGTGCCTAAGCTAGAGACCATCGGGCTCCCGAACATACAGCAGGAACAATGTAATATGAAACGGCGGATATCGCTCTCCAGGATGGCGGCGAAAGGGATGGCTGAAGTCGCGCTTCCGACCCCGCAGCTATAGAGGCAGCGTCACGTTGACCTGTTTCAAACCGTGTCAATCGGCGTGCGTGCGTGGTGCCTTGTCGTTGAACGGATCCCGCCTTGGCAAGGTTGCATCAGTCGATGCACTGGATGAACACTGCCACTCGGCTTAGCTACCCAAATGCATATCTACCGAGGGGAGCGCTCACCGGAGCACGTCGACATCCAGCCAGTCGAGCGAGACTCATGGAAGGGTTATATTGTGAGAGCGGAGATGGAATTAGCTCCGTACTGCATCTTGTTGCGCCGGCTTGAACGTCCAGTAGCGTCAACAGCAATCCGAATCATGACAAGGCAATACCGGGCAGTGTGTGAGCAGGGGTCCGACTATACGGATCCCGGAAAGATGTTGCGACTGTACACGGGACACTGCTGCTCAGTAAGACGAAGGATCACGACACCACCGACTACATACCGTGACGCCTAAGAGGGAACTGACCACGTACCCTCTGATGACTAAACTACCAAAAGCATGCAGAAAATAAGCTATTGATGACAAGGATGTGGTTGCGCAGCCATTGCAGCGTATGTGAGGCAGCGGTAAGTAGATTGACATGCAGACATGAGAAAAAGACGAACTAGAGAGGCGAGAAGGGCCTACAGTTTCATAGGGTGCGTACCGTATCTACCAGAGCTGTGAGCCGCTCTAAGGCCTCCGGATCTAATAGGTAGCACTGAGATATCTTCAAGTAGGATATTTTTGCCACCTGAACAGCCGCGGCGCCACGTCGCGAAGTGACAACGCGGAGGAGCTCGTGGCCGGAAATGTCGGGACAGTTCTGTATGCAGAGGGCCTCCAACCGTGGGAGTAGCCACTCGCCTACGGTATCGGGGCTCGCAGCGAGCACCTCAAACAGCCGGCCTCCGACCACTCCCGAGGCGGGTGATGTTAGGCCAAGGCCGGTGAGTTGTGGGAGATGATGCAGCGCGCGGACGAAGGGCGCCAAGCCTACTCCGTTGAAGTTGAAGTTCCGGAGGTCAAGGAGGCGTAATGAAGGATAGCGCTGAGGTGAGAGCGCAATACGTGTGAGCCAGTGGATGTCGTCCCCAGAGTTGACAGACAGCAAGCTCAGAGCAGGTAAGGACGTAGACTCGAGGAAGAGGGATATGCTCGCCGAATCGACGACGTCAAACGAGAGACCCTTCAGAAGAGGTAACTCGCTCAAGGCGGGGTTTGCCTTGAAGATTTCCTCTGTGGAGTCCAGATTGAAGACTGCCGACCGTATGTTGAGCCATTTGAGCGGAGACGCAGTGGCAATGGACATGAGCCCCTTGAAGGGGTAAGCGATCCTGCTGGACGAATGGCAGCGATGGTCTCTCAAGAGGTACAGCTGGCGAAGGGAGGGCATCGGGACACCGACGCATTCCAGTGGCGCGTGCTCGAGCATGACGTGCGTGAGTCGGGGGCAAGGTTGGGTCAGTACGCAGAATGGGTCCTCCACTTCTGACTCTGACGCATCGATGCGTAGATAGAGGTCTTCCAAGGCGGGCCCGAGCTCCGAGGCGTGCTCTTGGACGATGCGCATCCTAGACCAATCTGGTACCGACACCGTGAAGGAGTAGCAACGTGAGAGATGAGGCTCCAACTCGGCCATGATGACCTGAGCGTCGACGAAGCTCTCGACGTAGCGGAAGTCGATGTCCACAAATAGTTTTGAAGCCTGGGAGCGCTTGAGATGGGCGCGCACTTTACGAAGGAAGGCGGGGATTCGCCAACCCCAGTCCGAATCTAGGACGATGTACGTCCATAGAGAAGGACAAGCGAGGACTATGTCTCGCCAACGATGTGACACTAGCGAGAGTACTGGCAGGAGTTCGAGGGATTCATCCACTCCGAGTTCGAAGATTCGGGACATGATCTCCGGGGGAAGGTGGGATATGAGGGCTCTTTCGTCCAGCAGACGACTCCGCTTCAACTTCAGCTCTCCGAGCTGAGCTTCTAAGTCAGCAATAGACTTGTCAAGCTCAACTATCTCAGGCGGCAGCTGCCGCGGATCCCTGTGGTGCGAGGTGAGATGTACCATGGAGGTGGCACTTCAAGGCTACTCACATTCTCCTCGGATCGCTGGGGTCATCGTCCTCGTCCGAGACCAGTATGTTCAGGTCCTCCCATGCTGCAAGGTCCTCGAAAGAAGGAGACAGGGTCATAGCGAGCACGTCGGTGTTAGGCTGGTCCACTAAGATGGCGGAGGGGAGCAGGCTGCGCGGGGAAAGGCGCCCGTCGGCAACAGCCTGACACCTGTGGCACAGAGGCGCCCATTGGGCGCCCACTCTTTCCTGTTGCCGCCAACTGCTCCTCTACACCGCCGTCGTGTTCTACTATGCACTGAACTGTATAGATATAGAGATGCAAGTATCCTTGCGGATGCTAGATTGACTCAGACAGAACCGTCGCTGTAGACTATCGTCTCGAGCACTCAGACTCCGAGTTGTCGGGGGTGGCTAGGCTTCAAGCTTCAGCTTCAACTGTCGGACTCAGTGCATTGTCACAGAACATACAGGCTGACGGTCAAGCAATTCGGGGCCGGGGTGAGGAAACATATCTCGTGTGCTGCGATATACTCGGCCTTCTGTGGGAGACTGTTGCGGTCAGGCTCACCATTCTGCCCCAGTTCGCGTCGAGCTCGGTGAGTCAGGTCTTCGTACATTACTACGCTGATGCTGATCAACCGCTGACTCGACTGGCTTCGCTTCAGGTGCATACAAATTTATCTTGAGTTTCCGGTTTTGTCATCTCTGCAATTCAAAGCATTCCAAGGTACTGAAAGGCGACAATACTGCGCGCCTCAGGTGGCGCAAGCTGACGCGCTGCGGAGAAACCTCAATGAAAGTTGAACAATGTTCGTGAGGTGGAGTCCCAGGTACGCGCTTGGCCAGTACACACGGTCAAGCTGTGAACGCTTCGCTCGCCTTGGAAACAGCAACTTTGGACTCTGAACTGCAGCTTTCTACAATGTCGGGCCGTATCCAGTTGCAAGATGATTGCTTGCACAAGCGCTGACTCCGAGCGAGGGGCCTGCGACGCTATCCCATCTCCGTAGACCACGTTCTCGAGTACTTGATGGCCTTACGGATATCTCACCCCTGCCGGATCAAGGACGGTCGAATGTCGTACGGCCCCTTCGGGGAGCGGAGGTGTGGAGATGCATCGATAGTACTGTAGCCGTGAGTTCAGCATTCATATCCAAATCGTGATAATATCGACAATCCTCTGACCGGCATTCTCTGTGCGTTGTTAAAGTCGGGCAGTCTTCCACAATAGGGACCTGCCTGAGCCCCATTGCGCTTTCCTCGCTCTCGTGTCGACAGTCGCGTTGCTTCGTGACAGCGCGGAACGTGGGGTATGCTAGCAGTATCGCCTTCGTGACCGTGTCACGCTTTGATTGATAGGTACGAACAGTACGCATCGATCGCCGCTGAACACGCACCTTTCCAGCTCCCACCTCCTCAACCGAGGCTGACCCTGACACCCGTGGGCCCACGAAGTACGCTTGTCGGTTCGTCGTAGCAAGATGGGCATAGCTTGGTCCAGAGTAGGTCCTCACATCTGATGTCTCCGGAATGCGCCCAATATTTAGCAGTAGCACCGCAGCTGATGCGCCTGTGGTGGTCCGCGCGTGATGATACCTCCACCGAGGTTGTGACCCCCGAGCCCGCCCCGGCACCCGATCTCAGTGTGCAGAAGGAGAAAGAACCGGTAGGCGCGTTCTGGCAGTTCAGTACTCGTCAAAACTTACAGTGCCGGACATAGCCCAGCGGCCCGAGCACCATGGAGCTACGCCTTATGGTCGAGACCGACACGCCATCGTCGCCATCCATCCTGGTAGACGGCAAGCACTGGACCCTCAGCGAGCCGTTTGACATCGAGTCCGGAGCGCCACTGCCGTACGTCTGCGTCTCGTACGTCTGGGGTCAAGGACGCGCTCCGAACCCCATCCATCCCTCCATCACGATGTCCGACCGCACGCTCTCCACGTTCACTGCCGCAGCGCGCTGCGTACCCGGGCACCCTATCTGGGTTGACGCTTTCTGCGTCCCTGTCGAGCGCATGAAGAAGCGCGCGACGCTCGAGAGCCTGGGCTTCATCTTCGGGCGCTGTAAGGCAGTTGTCGCAGTCCTCGCGCGCAAGTCCATGGCGGCGGTGGAGGAGATGGACGCGTTCTTGAAGATCGAGCCCCGACCGCAGGAGGTGCCCGCCGGGCCCCTGGAAGCGTTAGAGGCGGACGAGTGGATCCGTAGCGTCTGGACGTATCAGGAAATTGTCAACTGCCCCTCGCTCTTGTTCGTCAGCCAAGACCGTGAGGGTTCAGAGCCTCAGAAGGCGATCTCGGGAAGCGACCTCTTGAGCACCATCGGCAACTACCTGGACCGGTGGGGACGTGCCGGTCGAGATGGCCGCAAGATCCTGCACGGTATCCGAAACATCTACCCGCATGCCGATGACTTCCAGGACCTCCTCGCCGACTGGATGACTTCGGACTATGCGACTAGGGCTGCGCTCAAGATCATGGCCGGCATGAACGAGCGCACGCACATCGCCCCTGCGAACTACTTCTACAGCATGATCGGAGCACTGACGACTCGTCCATCCGCCCGCGGAACCAACCC
Organism: Pilatotrama ljubarskyi; assembly: GCA_022385805.1. Lineage (NCBI taxonomy): Eukaryota > Fungi > Basidiomycota > Agaricomycetes > Polyporales > Polyporaceae > Pilatotrama > Pilatotrama ljubarskyi. Next base: position 137,151 of record MU277712.1, on the reverse strand, counting down.
GTCGATAGAAGAGCTCGCAGAGCTGTTCATGCAGTTATGCGAGCAGAAAGGAGACTACTCCTTCATCTTCAGTCCAGCACCTCGGGACTCGAGACGCGGACTACGATGGCGGCCTATCCCTTGTCTCCTTCGCAGCATTCTCGCGTGGCACATCGTAGGCGAAGGGCAGAATGGAGAGCGGGTCGAAGGCGGCGCGCTGCTCAAAGACGTGTTCGTCTTGTCGATATCCGGTGGCGAGAAGATGAGTCAACACACGCAAGACTTCTTCCGCCGCTCTGTCGGCAATTTTGCGGAGTACTTCGCATTCACAGAGGGCGGCCCGGAGCGCACCAGCTTAGAGGAGCGCGGATATGGGATCCTAAAGGCACTCAAATTCAGTGGAGACGGTGGATGGTACACCACGGAGGCTGGTGTCTTCTATCCTCAGACGCAGCTGAGAGCTGGAGCAGCCATCACCGTGTGCATTGCCCAGGGCGTGAGGTGGGTTTTCGGTGCACCTGCAATGGCCGCTGTAACGATGGGTTCAGAAGATGACATCGAGTACGCACCGGGAATCTTCATCGGTGACTTAGACCGTTCTATGCCAAAGACTACATTTCTCATGAGGTAGATCGAATCTTCTCGTTGTAGCTCTTCATCAGCGCTAGCACGCTACGGGTCTGTGTTCCATTGCATACACATTATTACACAGATCGCGCAGGCTCTTTCAAAGTTTCACCTCAGAGCTTGATTGAAATTTTGAAACTCCATTAGGAGCCTGACCAGAGCCTTCCTATACTCACACAATCTAGAGCGAAGACAGGACGCCAGCTAATTTAATTCCGATCGTCCGACGAGTTCGAGTGAAACGGAGAACACTTCATTGCAATAGTAAAAGAACTACTATATAAGAGACATCCATCAGACATACGTCCGGCTCGCTGGTTCGCGCTCCTGTCCACCCCGAAGGGGAGCAGGAGACACGATCCAAACGTCCTCGAGACCGCAACGAGGCGGCCATGTTCTCGGTTATACGAGCGGACGCTGGTGTCATCGACTGGATGTGAAGGATGTGGCATGTGTAAACATGCGAGACTCGAGTTAGTACCTATAAAATAGATCCTAGCTGAGTATGTTCTGAAGAAACCGTAGAGCACTGTCGCAGACTTTTATGCGGCGATGAATTTAGGGCAGGCCCTCCCGCTATGGCAGGCGTCTCATCCAGGTGGCTGGTGTCCGGATTTGGGTAAACGGGCGCTTCTAACTTTTCATCACGTTCGCTCCCACCTGCGGCCACTTTCTCTGCCACCTCTTGCTAGTCCTCTGCCGCTATGTCTCTGAAGGCGTATCTTGCCGAAAAATATATGTCAGGTCCCAAAGCGGACGCCATTCTCTCCAAAGTAGGACCCCCAAAGAAGAAGAAGCGAAAGACTACCTCCACGTCTACGTCCGCTGCTTCGACGAGTGCGTCTTTCATCAAGGACGACGACCTCACCGGCTGGGGAGACGAGCCACGCGACGAGGACGAGGACCTCGAAGATGCTGTGGTGGCAGAAGACCGCCGATTCAAGAAGCGGCAACGGACAGACCCGGACTCGGGATGGCAGACGGTCCAGGAGGGCGCGGGAGGTAGCAAGACCCCTCCGCCAGCGGAGGACGAGCAGCCGCAGGTCGTGATGCAGGAGGACGAAGCCTTCACTGGTGGTCTCCTCACGTCGGCACAGCTCAAGAAGAAGCTCCCCAAACGCAGGCCACAAGATGCGAAGAAGTCGGCGGAGGAGGAGGCAGCAGAGCGGGCAGCGGCTCAAGAGACGGTATACCGTGATGCGTCGGGCCGCAAGGTTGATATCGCGGCGGAACGCGCAGAGGCTGCGCGACTGAAGCGCGAGCGGGAGGAGAAAGAGGCGAAGAAGATGGAGTGGGGCAAGGGCTTGGTCCAGAGAGAGGAGGCCGAGAAGCGGCGGAAGGAGTTGGAGGCGATGCGCTCGACCGCCTTTGCCAGGACAGCGGACGACGCCGAGCTGAACGAGGAGCTGCGGGCCCAGGAGCGGTGGAACGACCCCGCAGCAGCATTCTTGACCGTGAGTGGCCGTAGCCCTGTATGATCAATTCGGCGCTCATGCCTCTTCATGGATACAGAAGAAGAAACCGAAGGGTCCACGGAAGCCTGAGTACACTGGTCCACCTCCGCCGCCGAACCGCTTCGGTATCAAACCTGGGTACCGTTGGGATGGTGTCGGTACGTCAATGGGCACCTATTTCATACATGTCAGCGTACTCATGATCCCCTATAGACCGTAGCAACGGTTTCGAGAAGAAGTACTTCCAGAAGCAGAACGAGAAAAGGCGTCGTGGCGCAGAGAGCTACGAATGGAGTGTCGACGACATGTAGAGTCGTTGTTCCAGCGAGGATACCAACCATGGGCTACGCGTGCCGCCCACACGCATCACTGTCATCTTTTGTACATTATGCACAACTACACAGCGGTGCCAACACGAATTGCTGCAATGCGTACCGCAACGGGTCATACGGCGTCCTGTCCGTTTCCATACTAAATGTCCACCCACCGTCCGATCCACCATCTAGACATGCCCTTCCTCACACCCAACTGCTCTCTATCCAAACCACCGCCCGACACTTCCAGAGAGCCGTATCACACATCCTTCACCTCCTGTTCCTCGAGAAGGATTCCAGCACGCTTCGCCTCCTCGACAAAGTGATCGCATACGTGCGGCGCGGTGTACTTTCCCGCGGCTACATATGTCCTCGCCGACGGATCGTGACGCAGGAGCGAGGTAAGTGACTGAACGAGCACGTCGTGCGAACCGTCGAAGTGCAGGAGGTCGGACATGATGACAACGTCGAAGCCCCTTAGGCTTGGCTCATGCGCCTCTGCGAGATTCCTATATTGGCCAGGATGAGTGTCCCGCTCAGTCACCGCCTTCACGAAGGGAAAGCAGAGGGTGACCGGATGAAGCTTACAGCAGAGGGCCAACGTCCCGTCCCCATTCATAGCCGCAAGCATGGACCTTGCACTTGTCGCTCAAGTGCGGCCTATTCCTTTCAACGTTATCTGAGAGGTTCTTCATGATCACGTCATCCGGGTAGTCCGTAATCGCCACCAGAGACGGCGGCTCCGGTAGTGTTGAAGCAAGCAGTGAAGGGAGCGCGCACCCGGCCCCGAGCTCTACCACTGAGGAATGCTCGTCAGTGTGTGATACGTTCGAGACCATAGCCGGCAGACCTACCTGTTTTTGCCCTGAGCGATATGATGCCTCTCTCGATGAGCTCAGCCAACAGGAGTGAGGGCGAAAACAAGTGATCTGCCAAGAGCGTATTCGCCTGCCACTTCCGGTCAGCAGAGGCATTGCACGAACGCAAGGCATCTCACTTTGCCTTCCTGACATTTTGAGCTTGGTAAATTAGCGGAACGCGCTCATTCGTGTAGGACACACCTTCGGCGCAACTGTCAAGACCAAAGGTCCATATCTGATCGTGTCGTCCGCGGGACTCACGTCGCCAAAAAGAGCAGCAGAGTCGCTTAAGAAGTCGTCCATATCCCCCATCACAAGTTTTGCTGCGTGGAGACTCTGATTCTACGCCGACAATGAGTATGCTCTGCGGCTGTAGTTCACTTAGAGCATAAGTTCGGGGAATGCGACAAAACTGCCTTCCTTTCATGGACGAGCGTGGGCTTCGCACAAGCGCCGGGAGGTCGGTACGCAGATAAGGTTACACCTTCTACCGCCATACATCGCCAGCTTCGAGGGAGCGAATGAGACAGGCCTTGTGCGATGCAGAAGTACATACAGTACAGGGTGTTATGAGCCTCATTTTCTACTCGGATATATACGTTCGCAGTATATCACGCACAGCGGGTGTCTACATAGCCTTCCTCACCACGGCATGGAACGGAAGCCACCATGCCCTGACGATATTGATGCTCCGGTAGTCAGCTGCAAAAGATGTCAGCGTGAGAGATACTCCATGCCCATGCATAGACGTACCGCGGTGTGTATCTGCTTGTGGATCAAGCAAAGGTCTGACCAGACTGTCAGCGCGACAACAGGCGATAAGTTAGCAGACTAGACTCACAGTCTAGGTATGACATGGCCGCGTTGTTTTGATCTTCGACAAGCATGTCACTGAACTCGAGCTCGGCCCCGTCTAGGTTCTGCCTCGCTATCATGAACTTCGGCACGTAGCCCCTTTGCCTGAACCGGTGCGCCAAGATATTGTGCACTTGCGTCGAGAGGCGAGTTGGCAGGACGGGCAAGTACAGCTGCAGGGAGGGCTTAACATGAGTATGCAATCTATCCAGAAAGGCGGAACACCTACTATGTGCGGATTGATCTGCATGATGTCGTCGATGTCGATCAAATCCTTCAGCACTTGCGGCGAGACGCTCCCGCCGATCCAGAGGATCGACATGTCCTCATTGTCTACCTTGACCAGTTAGCTTGCTACCAAAGCCTTCCATGTAAACGCTGCCTACCGATGAGGTAGACACCATGACCTTCCATGAAGAGGTGGCTGTCTCGCATGAGCGAAGGCAGATCGATCTTGCCACTCGCATCGGGGAGCGCAATATCGTCATTCAGGTCATGCAGGGCGAGCATTCGCGGGTAAAGATGGAACATTAGACTCCGTGGACTTAGAGACATGAGCCGGTGCGCATAGAAATTGCGCACGTCGGCAGTGACATTGCGGCCTGCGATGCCACGAATGCATTGAGCGATCGGATCGGCCCAAACTGAGGGTGACCTGACCTTTGAGGGGCTTCGTCTTCATCATGCCGAGGATATACAGAGGGAGTGTCCGGAAAGCTTCGGGTAGTATCAACTAGAGTGGCTTAGTGACGGGGCGTAAGACGGGATTCAGGAACTGCTTACCTGCGTAGGCGCAGCAGAAGCTGCGCAGAACTTCCGGTACGCATACAGAATGAGCGCGCACTTCTCGGTGAGGTCATCATGGATCTGAGAGATCTTGTGTGACGGCATCTTGGAGATAGCTACGACAAGAATCAGACTTGATTCCAACATATGACCGAAGCGTACTGAACCTTCTCGTAGCATATGCGACACAGTTGCGTCCATGTCTGCATACTGAAAGACATTCCCAGCGAGCGTAACAACCCGCAGCGCAACATTGAATGTCCGTACCCGGCGCTCTCCGGTGACATTCGTATACAGGAGCGCAGCCTGTATGAAGGCGTATTGCCGGTCGTCCAGCGCTCGCGTATGTTCAAATGCGACAGATATGGCTTTGTCCGCATCCATCGTACCGAACTCGAGGTCTCCTGCTGCGCTTTCGTAGAAGTTGCCCAATTGCTTTGACACCCTGAGGCCTGTGAACGCGGGTCAGACGTCCCTCGATCAGTGAGGATACAGTCCTGCCTACCGTTGGATGTTCGTATTCGCATCGAGCAACAGTACACGGCGGTTCGCGATATCAGTCGTTTTACTTGGGACGACAGTACCATACCGTCCCGGACAGGGTCGAACTTTGGGTGGAAGTACATTTCGCCGCCGCTTATGGTGGATACGACACCTGGCATCGCGCGCATGAGTAGCGCATTGCTTGTGCAAGGGATTGACCCACCTATAGATCCAATGTCTATTGGCCGACCCATCCCGAGGAACATGCTGACGCCGACTCCCTCGGCGGCACACTGCTCGCCAATGTCCTGCCACGTCTCGTCACGCGGGACGAAGAGGGTCTTCTCCTTCTCAGTACCGTAAAGACTCGCCTCGTCGACTATGGGCTGCAGTGCGCCGATACCGATGGTAGGCAACGTAGCCGCAAATACCACCACTTGTCCGCCCCTTCCCGCCTAGTCCTTCTTCAGATGCCGTGGCATTGTCAGTCTTAAAAGACTCACCAGTGCGGCCAGGCTTGCGGAGAGTGCCGATCCCAGGGCAGATTCAGTCTCAAGAGTCTGTTCATGCCGGAGTGGGAGTGTAGTCAGTAATTCGACGATGGCATTCCTGGAAAAGAGTTGGTACGTCATGCTCGGTGAAATGCAATCAAACGCCGACTCACCTAGACTCCTCGACATCGACAAAGAGGCCCACAGACGAGGGAAGAAAGACATCGTCCACGTCTGGCACAACCAGCATCGGAGGCTGCCCAACTACTTCTGACTAGGAGAATACGTGTCATTTGCAGTCCTGACGGAGTTGCGAGAGTAAGCGTACAGAGAGGTTGTAAAACTGCAATGTCCGATCGAACGCCAGGATAGCAAGTCGACTGGTCCGGGGAAAGCAAGGTGGCATTGACTCGCCATCGCCGAACAGTGCCTCTAGAAGTACAGCGCATGCTGTCTTCAGAAAGCCAGACCGTACAGCTTCTTGCGAGACGTCGAAGACGAAAACGTAATCCATCGGTAAGGGTTTCCTGACGCCGGACGTAGGCTGAGGAACGACCGAGTAGTACAAGGGGCGGATGCTAGGGGGCGCATGAGGTGCCCAGTACTCTTCCGAGACGGCAAAGTCGACAGTACCCTTGTTCAGCTCGGGTCGTTGCAAGTGGTCCAGCCGCAGAAGGTTTGCGTCCAGATTACAGTAGTACTCCGGCGCCACTTTCCAAACATTTGGAATGAGGACGGTTATGAGGCATGATGGGTGAACGATGGACGCGGCACACCTTCTGTTTCATGGCTGCATAGGTTGCACTTCCACTTCGACCCACTCGAGACCCATGTGCACCACGGATTGATGTAGGCCCTACATGATGCGCAACGGGGAGGCCCGGAAGGTCCGGTCTCCACCAGGGGTACGGGCTCTTCCCTTGGGTCTTGATCAGCAAAAGGCTGGATGATTGCAGCAATGGGTATCTCGCAGTCGGATGCGAGGCGCGAAGTGCTCGGGACGTTCCATGTGGACATGCGCACATATCTTGGGGAGGAGTTCCCTGATACACAGCATGACTGAGCCATGAAGGCGTATATTATCTCGCACGATGATTATGAACTTACCTTGATCTATCGCTACGAAATCCGTCGTCGACAGAGGCGGGTGAGCGCCTGGTAGCGTCATGTACGGCTGGTCCTCCCATTTCTCCCGGTCGGCCTCAATTGTATCAATAGGCGAGGGTATCTGATTGGGGTCTATGGCCGCACGCAAGCCCTTGTAGGGTGTCCCCGCGCTGTGCGGAGGCTGAGGGATGTGAGAACGGGTGCTATGAGCATACATCGGAGCCCATAGAACTGAACAGACGCTAGAGTCTCCAAGTACAGATGAAAGCAGCTAGCGAGACACCCAGAAGTTCGTGAGATGTAGGCAAGGCTCGGATAAAGGCGGTACACAAGACAGCTAGTCGCTACAGAAGACGATGAGCAGGCGGCGGCCTACAATGACGCCAGGCGACTCAGTCCGCTGCCAAATCCGGCCGTTTGTTTGGCAGGAGCCTCTGATCCAAACAAATCCTATGCCATGTACGTCACCGGCAATCTCCGACCCTTCGTCGGAATGATGGCCCTCATGCTTCAGCAAGACCACGAGTATGGATACATCGTTTGGGTTCATGGCATGCTGGACGTGCAACGGCAATACAGCTTATCATACAGTTGTGCAACTGATGTCCCAGAGAACGGCGACTGGAATCTGTCGCTTCCTCTAGACAACTTCATCGACCTTCGACCTATGGATACAGAACCCCTAAATACGAAGGGTAAGTTACATGTATGTCTGGTATCGATGACACAGTGATACGCACCGGAACAACCCATTCCTTGCAGCTGCAGCAAACGCCTGCCCAGTCGTAGTTGCCCAGCTTCGCTCCGCATTTCTTATTCGGACATATGATCTTGCCTGCCATGTTTCCCTGCTCCAGAAACGGCTCCATCCACTTCATCTATCGAGGGCATCCGCATCAGTGGCTTGACATTGGCATTCCCAGCAAACGGGCACTTACCGGCTCGACGAAGTAGCCGGAGCACTTGGGATTCATGAGAATCGGCGGGCTCACGGGTGCGAAGTAGTTAGAGCTCTTGCTGCTGGCCAGCCCCGGGGTCTGGGGAGCGGAGCGGGTTGGCGACGCGCCGCCAGTAGCTGGCGTCATCGTGAGGCCCGAGGGGGCGCGCAGGGCAGCTAATTTGGGGTGAGACGACAGTTGAGCCGCCAAATCAGACGGATGAACATAAGAGTTCGTGACCGAGAGGGGCGGGCGTTGCGATGGTAGCGGCGTAACTTTGTCCGCTTGTTCTGCTGCAGCTTCGCCCGCAGGAAGGCCGTCCTTAAGCGGTTCCGCCTTTGTCTGCGTCTCCTCATCCGAGTCAGCTTCATCAGACTTCGGAGGCTCGTCACCGGAGCTGTCCTCATCGATCGCAGATTCTGATAGCGAGTCGGATGCGTCCTGTCCAATCTGCGCGGACACGCTGTCGAGCGCGAGCAACGATGACTTGAGCGGCCTGTTCTCAGTGATCGAGCCCAACCTAGAGCGCGGAAGGACATCATGCATAGATGGTCTTCGTGATCCACCTCCGGAGGGAGAAAGTGGAGGCGGCTGAGCTTGAATGACAGGCTTCGTGCCTGATGATGACGCTCGCCTAGCTGTAGGGGTGCCGGACGCCAGGGGGCTCAGGGGTTTGGTATCATTCATGGAGGGTCTCCTAGACGAAGCTGCGGACAAAACTGCTGGAGTCGGAGGTCCGAGCTGGCCGTGGTCTAGCATATGTTCCCGGGTTGCCAGCTCTTGTCTGATGGACGGTGAGAAGACGCTCTTGTTGATACTGGCGTATATACACACCTGCACATCTTGCAGCGTATCCGGCGGCGAGGGGTAGGGACGGGTGTATCGGATGGGGTATAGGGGAATTTCGCGAACATCTCGGTCTCGACTTCGCCATCTCCATCTTCATGGAGGAGTCAGCATAAGCTCAGGGGGAAAGGCTCGCATACTTACTCATTACTTCGTGCATCACTCGCTCGAGATAGAACATACGGGTTTCCTTATCGCGCTTCGAGACTTTGAACGACGCCTTGTAGAATATGCCGAGCTGTCGCATGAATCCTTCATTCGGTCTAGGCGTCAGACGGTGAGCAATTCGGCGCATATATTTGATAGAACTGGGTTTACGCACTGCACGTCAGGCCGCACTTTCCTGATTACATCCAGAGCACCCTCCGGATCAAGCCCTTGCGATACCATGAGGAAGGCCGCGACAATGGCAACACTTCGACCTATCATGAACTCATGAGCGGCTGCCGGCGATATTGTCACATTGAACTCACTCATCCCAGCCTGGCAATGAACAAGCACGCCATGACCTTTGTCCAGCTCTGCTTGCAGGAAAGTTATAGCAGGCACGAAGTGCTGCAGTATGTCCGAGCTTTCGGTATCGTCTATTTTGATTTGATGCCGTACAAAAGTCTACGTCGTTAGTTGTCTGGAGCATGTTCGTCACTCATTCATTTTGGGACATACCTCGTTGATAGATACCCGACCCCGCATCGCCGTCAATACGCTGCGGATGTTGTGTGCCTTCAACTTCTCCGTGTTCAATGCGCTTGGCAAGTCTCCAACCCACAGGTTGGGCAGCACTTCGTTCATAGACATGTCTGGCCTCTAGCTCCTCCTTTCGTCGCGATGAGAACCTGGTCGTAAGCTGAGTGAGAGGTGGCAAGGAAAGAGTTGTGGAACGCTGCAGCTGCTGCAGCCTCGGCACCATTGGATTGTTTTGATCGGATTCCTATATCGAGTAAGCGCCCTATCCCGCATGATGGGCGCCTATGCGGTATGCTTGCTGCCGCCATCATGAACGGCGCCGAGCCAAGTCGTGCAAAGGCGCCATCGGCCGTACGTTCGCAAACTTGTGCATATATGATAAAGACTACATACTGACTACTCGTAGCCGCGTCGCGACGGTGAGCGACCGGAGCACCTGTCCCAGGCGCTGCTGGAGGGCGCGCGAGAGCTCTCGGCTCTCTTCGAGAAGCGCGTCGCCAGCATCAGGGCAGATTACGAGGAGAAGATTCGGGCGCTCATGCAAGAACGGGAAAGCTTGATTCTGGGAGGTGGTAGTGCGAAGCACACGCAATTGGCAGAGGCCCCCGATGCCTTTCAGCAGGAGCGCGAGAGTTGGCAGCAGGATCGCGCGGAATGGAGGCGCACGCAGGCCCAGCACGCATCTGAGCGGGAGAGCTGGGAGAAAGAACGGCAATCATTGCTTGAAGAACGTGACAAGCTACGACAAGAGGCTGAAGCACTGCGGAAGGCGCGCGAGGGCTGGCAGAAGGAACGCGCCATTCTGCAGCAGCAACTCGAGCAGGCGCGGCTGGAGCATGAGACGAAGCTCGAGGAGCTCACTGCTGCCACAACCGCGACCATAGAGGGCCTACAATTGCGGGTTCAATGGCTGGAGGGTGGGCCTGAAGCACGGCTTCACTCAGCGATTGATGTGAGTTTGCCTCCCCCGTAGGGTGCGGGTCCAGAAGCTAACAAGTCGTAACTCCAGCAAATCCAGTTCAATTCGTTAGATATCTTCCAATCTCCACCGCGGTCGGCGACGTACGCCGGTATGTCGTCCACGTTAGGCACTTCCACGCCTATACGATCGCCGTCACAAGACCCCATGGCTATGCAGGTGGGTACCCCGCCTCCTATGTCGTTCCCCTTTGATGTCGGATCGGAGCTTGACTGGCTTTTCGCCCCGGACTTGCACGACCAGGTGGACGGTCCTCCTCCCGCACAATCGCCGCCGAAATCCCCGACGCTCTCATTGCGGGGTGGTCCGTCGCCTCCAAGGTCTCCCACAGTCACTGCGCGTGGGGGGCACTCACCACCTAAGTCACCGACAATCACATTGCGCGGAGGCCAGTCTCCGGCTGCATCTAGGACACCCGCCCCGTTCTCCGTAGTACGTGCGTCACAGTCGTCGAGTGAGCCTAAGCGCCTCTTCATACGGGTGCCCCCGTCGACCGGCAAACCGCGCAAACCCATCAAGCCGCCGCCTTCTCCCCCTACGGAAGAGGAGAGGAATCTTGTGGTCCACGTGCCTCCGAGTCAGAACGCGTCCGATGGGGCATCACCGTCAAAATCATCCACCACGTCGTCTTCCGGCGAGTCATCGTCGGACTCTCTGAGCTCGCCGTGATGTTTTGGGTCGAGGTAGCGAGGTATCAAGTAGCAGGTACGCGCTTTGGGCTCGATGTGACCTATCAGACAACTTCATTGATTCGGGTCTACCACAGGTCCATAGATGTCGCACTTATTCTCGTCATGCTGTTTTGCTGTCGCAGTGCTATATATGTACCACTATCGCTTTCGTACAACATACCTTCTTACTCGCACTTTCCGATCCAACGACGCGTATCTGGACACTGCGTGCTCGCACGTAGCTACTGTACAGGACTGCTGGTCAACGTCCGTAGTGGCGGGGCTACCGTGATACTCCACAGGCCAAGGCCGGCCACCTCTAACCCAAGGCGAGGCTGCGATACAAGGCATCATCAGAGTGCGCAAATGTGCGACTATCGGGGTGCGTACTTCTTCAGACCCTGCATGGATCCGTTGAACTCGTCCTGATCGCCAGGGTTCGGGCCGGAGTCGGCATATTGCCAAAAAGTGTGGTACCTGTACATTGGGTTGAATGACGTGAACAACGAACGCCACAGGACTCTACGGATTCAAGATAAACGCACGACCAGCCGGCGGGAAGGGTGCCGACGCTTGAGGCATAGCGCGCGATCCAAAGCGGGTTCGTGGAGGCGAACGCGGCGCTATTGCCGGTGCATGTCTTCCACCAGTCCGTCGTCGTGTAAATGACTGCAAATAGAGGAGTCAATGCCTCAACGGTCCTCCATTGATTATGAAGCGCTTCTCTACTGACCAGGGTAACTGGGAAGATCTGTGAGTGAGTATCACCAAGGAGCACAACGACTAATGGATCACGTACACTCCAGTGGACGAGTGGTAAGTGTTCGAGAAATCCTTAATCCAGGACACCATCGCTGACGCGCTCAGTCCATAGCACTCCGCGCCGCTCGGATTGTCTTTGGCACCTGGATAAGGCACCGCCGGTCGTGTTGTGCAAGTCGGACTCACATTCGATATCGAGTGCACCAGGTAGCGTTATGCCATCGCTGGACCAGCCACCTATGGCGTAGCGATATGAGTACTTGGGCCTCTCGGGAAGATTGGCTCGGAACAACGGGCGAGCTCACCCCCATGAGCAAGGAAGAACTTCGCCTGTGTCGCCCCAGACGACACATCCGGATGTGCGAAATGATACGCTCCCCGAATCAAGCCCGCATTCGTCGCCCCAGTATAGTGGCTGGAGAAGTCCGGGTCGGTAAAGGCTGTATGCGAGGTGAGCCTGAGGTTACCGTCCGCGCCCACAGTGTAGGAATACGTGTAGGAATACGGCTTACTAGTCCCTTCAGTAGCCTTGATGTAGACGAAGGAGATCCCGTTCGCCTTCACCGTGTTGAAGTTCACCGTGCCCTGGAAGTGCGAGATGTCAATGCCCTTCGGGTTGGCACGCTTCTCCAGAATGGGAGAGGCGCTGGCGACCGCCACTGCGAGGCTGAGGAGAGCTGCAGTAGAAAGCTTCATCTCGAGTGACCTTCTCGTGCTTGAGAGTTCTCGCACGTTGTATTCCTTGAGCGCAGGCCATGCTTTTATACACGGAAAAGCAGTTCATCCGAAGCCTCTCCCCACCTCGTTGTCGCCCTGGCTGTCCAATGACCCTTGCACATGGGCGCTGCAGGCTCTGGGGAGCGCACGGGCCTACGGGCGTAGCCATGCACATGCACCGGGGACCCAGAAGAGTCGGAGATCAATATCGGAAGGCGCAATTTGACGGCTCAGCGTGGTGCACTGACATCGGTAGCGGACAATTACATCTAGAGCCACGTCTTGTGGAGGGTCATCGGCTTGGCGGGAACTTCGCGGAAGCTGCAGGTCGATGACAGTTGGATGATAGGGATCGCCACACGCTCCGAGCCTTCGTGGCATGGTCATGTCAGGGTGCCTTGGCAGATTGATACGAGGTGAGAAGAACGGCGAGGATCTGCTAATCCGTGACGTCTATGGCGACCGTTGGTACTTGTATGGTAGGTTCCGGGGTCTGCTGACTCTGATGCGATGCATTCCATGGGTATGTGCTGAGTCCCGGACAATGCGGTCGGTTTAATCGGGTAGGCAGTGCGAGATATCTAGACGGTTTCGTGAACATCGACACTCCTCATACTACGGATCTCGCCTTAAACTGGCATCTCCGGATTACTCGCGGTCGCTTTGGACTTCAAAGCTGCAACACGCTAGACGACCCCTGGCTACGTCGGTCAATCCGGACACTTCACCAACCCTCCAACCTCTCCAAGTCACTGCCAGCTCTCCTCCGTTGCCGCGTTCAACCCAGAGCGAGGCTATCGGGCTCTAGCATCAGCATTTTGCGCAGACGACCACAGGGAAGGCACGTACTTCTTCAAACCCTGCATGGAGCCGTTGAACTCATCCTGGTCGCCGGGGTTCGGCCCAGAGTCGGCGTACTGCCAGAATGTTTCGTACCTGGCAGTTCGCAATCAGCAAAATAAGCTACCGCGTCCATAAAGTGAAGAGGGACGTACGACCAGCCCGCGGGGAGGGTGCCGACGCTGGAAGCGTAACGCGCAAGCCAGAGAGGGTTCGTCGACGCGAACGCGGCACTGTTGCCCGTGCACGTCGTCCACCAATCGGTGGTCGTGTAGATGACTGAAGACAGGCATGATACAGTAAGTTCACATGCACTAACGAACACCTCAAAGAGGCTCTATACTGACCAGGATATCTGCGGGATGCGCTGCAAGTTAGCGCTGAGAAAGAGCGGAGGAACTATAGGGAAACGTACACTCCAGTTTGCGAGTGATAGGTGTTGGAGAAGTCCTTGATCCAGGACACCATTGCCGATGCGCTCAAGCCGTAGCACTCGGCGCCGTTCGGGTTATCTAAGGCAAGTCTGACATGACTACCGCGGTTTTGCTCCTACACGGCCTAGACGTACATTCGATATCAAGCGCGCCCGGAAGGGTGATGCCGTCGCTGGACCAACCACCTGTTGGGGAGGAGGTATTAGAGCTACGAACAGCGAGTATAGAGAGCGAGCGCACTGACCTCCGTGAGCAAGGAAGTACTTGGCCTGCGTAGCACCCGAAGACGAGTCGGGATGGGCGAAGTGGTACGCGCCTCGGATAAGGCCCGCGTTGGTGGCACCCTCGTAGTGGCTCGAGAACGTCGAGTCGATATACGCTAGCGGAAGGATCGTGAGCGGACAACCCCGCAGGGCCTGCATCGTGCCGAAACTCACTGGTGCCCTCTGTAGCCTTGATGTACACGAAGGAGATGCCGTTGGCTTTGACGGTGTTGAAATTGACGGTGCCCTGGTAGCTCGAGATGTCGATGCCCTTCGGGTTGGCGCGCTTCTCCGGAGTCGGGGAGGCGGTGGCGACCGTGATGGCGAGAGTGAGGAGTGCTGCGTTGGAAAGCTTCATAATCGCGTAGGGGGTTGCGTTCAGGGATGTGCTTCACAGGTGCGATGCACGATGATTTCACAGAGACGATAGCTTTTATAACACCCCAGAAGATGAGTTTCTCCGAGGCACCCAGTAGGTTTGAAATGACCCAGGCCACCCGGTGACTGCTGCACATGTACGAAGTGGGCCTCGGAGGAGCACGTTGGCAGTCTTCCACATGCATCGGAACGGCCAGAGAAGTCATTCTTGCCGTCGGAAGCCGTAGATTGACGGGTCAGCATGGCGCGCTGACATCGGTCAATCCGGGCGAATGCCTCCACAGTCAGCCATGTAGGTCGCGTCCGTTGTGGATCAGAGGCATCGCCTTCGACAATCGCGTCCAAGGAAGGTGGGGTTAGAGACGCCACTTACCCTGAGCCTTCGCTGCTGCACCGGCCTGCCCTAACTTCCTGACAGATTGATGCAGAATTGGCGAAGCTTTGGTAGTATTGACTGCGTTGGATGTAGCCCAGGAGGCTCACAGAGGCCGACTCAAGCTTGCAGCAAGCGGCAGGGGACTCAGCTTGACAGCGTCGATGGACGTCGAGAAGCGACTGCGTCCTTCTACGGCAGGTGCGAAGTACTACGCTATGAGTTCCTGCACAACATCTACCATGCCCGAGAATAGGTACGCGCGCCATCGTGTCCTGGAGGATGTCTTTATCAGCCTCGGATTTCGACGCGTGCATTCGCAACTTCAGGCTCATTGTGACTTGAGCCCTTCCTCTGATACGTCGGAGGAGCAGAGTACACCCGCTTCCAGTGAGACGTGTGGGAGGCATACAAACTCCATAACCACAAGAAAATCTACCTAAAGACATAATGATACAGAAACGAAAGCGTACAGAAGATGGACCACGACGTGAGCGTCACTCAGCTCTTTTCATCCCAGCGCTCGTACTGGTCGGTTTGTAGGCTTTTTGTGTACTCCTCGTCAATCGTCACGCAGAGATCGTCGAGGTCTTTCAGGGCTTGGATGAGCGCTGTTAGTGACGACAGCCCATCTGCGATAGCCATTCCAGTAAGCATCACTGCGTGACCGAAAGGCTGCGAGGTTACGCACCATACATCTGAATACGCATGTTGATGTGGTTTTCTGAGGGATGGGGCACGCTGAAAGTCACATTAGTCCCTGGCCACGGCACGAAGAGCAGTACTCCGCAGCGGAAGTTGCGGTCAGCGAAAAACGGGGATGGGAGGAGGCGGATAGAAAGTGGAAGCGAGACGAGCCCGGAAGCATGAACAATTGGCAGTCTCGATCAATCGCCCCTACTGGATGGACAAAAGGGTCGCAAGCGAGAGCTTCGAGGGCACGGCTGCTTCGGGAGCAAGGGGCATATGAGGTGACTGTAAGGACAAAGAGCAGCCATGGAAATGCCGCCGGAGAGGAACCGCCTGCGAAGACAGCAAGAGCAAGAGCGGGTACTCACCTGTATCCGCAGAACTCCACCTTCGGACTTTCGACAATAAGCGATGTCAATGCAAATTGACCAGAGGGCAACGAGATGGGACGCACTTCTTCATGAGCATCCAACGCAACGCGTTCCCGATGGTGTGGGATTCATCATGAATTTGGAATGTCGCAGCGGACAGATCAGCCTCTGCACCTTTCAACTGGATATTCGAGCCAAATGAGCAGACAACCGCATACCCTTCGTCAATTCTCCTGCACTTCCGGGAGACAATGGGGACGTACGATCTGGATTTTAGGAGTTGACTCGGCCATGGGTGCGAGAGGGTAAGACAAAAGATATCTTCGGTGAGCGCCCGCGCATGCTCGCGGCATGCTTGCGGGACGGGCGTCTTTACATTGGCGCCCAAAATCGGCGTACTCACAGGTTGCTCGTCGCGGTGACTCCTGCGTGCGCTCGCCCCGCTCGCACTCATGCCGCACGATCCTCTCTTCCACCAATGCACTGTTCGTTCGACAAATTCGTCGAAAGACACGACGGACGCGGACGTCTCTCAAGTATCGAACTCCCATGCTTTTGTGTCGTTTGACGAGCTATACCGATGACAAACACGCCCAAATAGCGCCGTGAGTGCATCTAATTGTTCGTTCGAGGACGCCCTACTAACCGGAATGCGCGCAGACAAAGGCGAGATGGCATGCATGCCTTCGGGAGTGCCCATTGAGGCCTCCAGTGCCGCTTGCGTAGACGACAATGTCGGCGTATCTAGCGCCGCTTGCTATAAAGGTTGGTCAATCCGCGCCTTGTGATCCTCCGTCCCCTCACCGCCTTCCTTTCTTGCGCTCCTCTGCTCCAGCGCCCCGGATACCCTACTCTTAGATATACCAAGGCAGGCCCTGTGATCGGCTCCCCGGCGGACCATATTCTTTGCTTTTGCACAGCCGTATCAGTCTCGACATACCAAGGCCCCCTCGTCACGTTACGACCTCTTCATATCATATATAATATGACCCGTCTCTCTCCTGTTGCACCGGACTTCACAGCTACCTCGGAGCGTCCTACCCTCCCATCATTCGCCTCCCTCCAGCTCCCGGATATCCGTTCACGCAGACCCAGCATGGACTCTACGACCTCGTCTCCATCCGCCCATGTCTCTGACGCTACTAATGCCAATAAGCTCCTTGTATGTCTCAGGCACTCTTCATGTTGTCTTCATGTACCCGTATTGACGATCGATTACAGCCTCCGATTCCGTTGGACTTCAACCGCAACTGGGCCCGTCCTCGCCAGACCTCGGTGTCATCCGAGTCGTCCGACTCCTCCACGACGTCGACCAGTACGGTCTCCACGCGCCCTCCCTCCTCTCGCAGAACATACTTCGGCATCCATAACCAGCGGGTCTTCGAGCAGTTCAAGCGCGTTCACCCGTCCTACGACCCAGCCCGGCACAAGCTCGTACTCGTGGACCGCTACGACAACGCGGACTGCATGTTGCTCTACCCGTTCGAGCACATGGACGAGCTTGCCAAGCGCAAGCGCGAGTTCATCAAGAGAAGCACCGGCGTCCAGCTCGTATGCCCAGTCTTTGTCTTCGGGCGGGTCGCCCGGATGCTCCGCAATCCCAAGTGGCGCAGCTTCCACCCCGCGAGGGTGTACCCGTACCGCATCGTCGCGCGCGACCCCGCCGATGTTATCGCTTACCGCATGCGCATGGCACGGTTGAAGATGCGTCTTGCCGCCGGCGTGCGGAAGACGCAGTGAGCGGTTGCTCTGCTACGCCGCGCATCGGACGTCGACAATGGATGCGAAGCGACACCCCAACGGCTCACTCCCCCCTCCTGGTCCTCAGTCTCACGCAAGGCGACGTCGAACGCTGCACGATAGACGCACGAACGCACATAGCTGCAATGTCCCATTTGTATCAACACATACATACCCTCCTGTTTCCATAACACCGCCGTCCGTCCCCTTCACCTTGTATCATTCACCTTGCCCACTGCTTTCCGCACTCGCACGCACTGTCTCTTGCTCTGCACGCGCTTTGTTCGTACGAATACGAATTGGGTCTCGTCTGTATTCTTATTGTATATCCACTGTATCGCTGGTCTCTCGCCAAGGTTCATCCCCTCCATCCCCCTACGTACGTAGTGCCGCCGTCGGACGATGTCCCCCCGAATTGCCTGTTATGTCGACTACAAGTACGCATCATCGAGATGATGGTTCATAATCCTAATCGATGCGCTGTTTGCTGAAATTCCGGTGTGTTTTGCGCGTGTGTGACAAGCGACCATGTGCTAACGTGCCACCAGCTATTGTCCGCCCATTACGGTGGGCTCTCGGATCGTGCATGGCATGTTAGGAGAGGAAGAAAAGGTATAATGAAGGGGGTACACCGGTTTGCGCGCTGCTCGATGATGGTGTCGTTCGCCACGCCCATGATCGTTCGGCAGATTCTCAGGGTCACTGAACTCGGAAAGAAAACATTACGCCGCTGTAGCGAACCACTTATAGGGACATCTCAGGGGACGTCCATCCATAATAGAAACTGTGGAACGTATACCGGAGTCACAGCTAGATATATCAACAATTGTAAGTACTATACCGCCGGCACATCCTGTATAGAACAACCATATGGGAACACGCCTAATCGAGCGGGAGCAGGAGACACTACCGAGTCACCGATCGATCTCGGCAGTGGCTTGGAGTTACGAAACAGATGGAAATCCCCGCCTCACAACTTCGCCCTCGCCTGGTCCGCGGGCACCTTCAACGCCTGGAGCTCACCAATGACCTCCTCCGCCTCCCTCTCAATCCTCCTCAGCAGTTCCTCGCACGTCGGGCAGTCCTTGATGAGGCCCATCACGATTCCTGCCGTCCAGATGCCGTAGTCGGGGTCGCCGTTCTCATACACGAGCCGCCCTCGCTGGCCGGAGACGAGGTCGCGCACATCCTCGAACTTCGCGCCGCCAGGGCGCCTCTCGAGCGCGACGACCTGCTGCGCGACCGCGTTCTTGAACACGCGCGCGGTGTTGTGCAGCGTGCGGAAGATGTGCACTGTGTCGCGCTCCGTCGACGCGACGATCTTGTCCTTGATGTTCTGGTGGATCGGGCTGGGCCATTCTCGATCAGCCAGAGCGTCTCATGTCCTGTGCAGGATAGGCGGTCCATACCTTTCGACGGTGCACATGAAGCGTGTACCTACAAGTCTATCAGTATGCTTGATCGTCGAACCGGACGTAAGACCACGGACCCATGTTTACGCCCTGGGCGCCGTCTATTGTAAGCGATGTATATTTAGATGAGATAGTGCGCACGACATACGCATGCTCCCAGGGCTAGCGCGGATGCTAGCCCGCGTCCGTCAGCAAATCCACCCGAAGCGATGTATGGCACTTTCAGCTCTTGTGCTGCACGCGCGAGCTGACGGCATTGTCAACACCTGCGCAGACTAGTGGAGAAGAATGCCAACATACCAACACTATCCCGCCGATGTCTTCTTCTCCAGGGTGACCTGCGCCTATGTATCGGTCAGACTACCGCAGCCGAAAACGACGCAGCAAGTCATACATTCAAATCCGTCGATGCTCAGACAATCTACGCCGAGCCGCTCGGCCGACTATCGTAGACAGCATGAGTACACATCACCTTCCCGACGACACGTGCAGGCCCACCTTCGCATGTCTAATTGTTGTACATTTATGGATGACAATACACCCGTTGGACTTGAAGAACCTGATCAGTGGACCAGCTGCACTTGTTTAGTATCTGAGCCCACCGCTGCACGAGGGTCGGTGCACATACGGTTATTTCCGGCGGTCTCGAAGACTTTAATGCCTTCCTCGACTGCTGCCCGAGCGTAGCCTTCATAGTCCGGAGGGTTGATGCTTGGCAGGAGGGTGATATTGACACCGAAAGGGTATTTCGTCAGCTTGCGAGTCTCACGAATCGCTTGTCGAAGAGCTTCCGGAGAAGGCTGCGTCAATGCAGTGAGGATTCCTGTCAATAGACGGTATCGTCAGTAGGATCCAGCCGAAGGGAATGCTACCTACCCAGTCCGCCAGCGTTTGAGACGGCCGCGGCCAACTTGGGAACGCCAACCCTAAGTTCTTGATGGGTTAGCAATGATTCTAAGTACTCAGGATAACTGCTCACCATTGCATACCTCCCTGAACAACAGGTCTTTGAAGTAAAAACGAAGTTAGTCGAACGTGTGCACTGTACAAAATCCTGCTCTGAGTGCTGGCCTTGAAACTCACACTCTGATGTTGAGAAGTTTCGTCAACTTCGTCTCAAGAGGCATCTTTCGCAAGCTTGGGTATGGTCTGAAGACAACCGCGATGCAACAGAAGTGGCTGCCCCGGATTGACCTGGTACGATCACGCCGTAGTACCCCGGAAGAACTAACATGTGTTATTTCTAGGTATCCGACATACTCGGACCGATCACCCTGTACCGGGTGGCTCACGTAAGCGTCACGTTCTGTACAATGTGTGACCAAATAGCCCCGTTGTAACTCTTGCTGTCCGAGTTTGGTCGGAGTGTTCAAGTTCGCGCCCCCGGGCCTCACCACCATCCAGAGCAGGTAGAACCATCCTGCCAGATGGGGATCATAAGCCACGCCAATGCAATGCGATACGCTCACAGAAGAAGCAGTTCCAGGCTGTCTTCGGCAATCCGCAGGTCGCTCTCCACCAAACCCGAGCCGTTTAAGGTCCTCTTCTTTGGACGTGACCAATTCTCTTGCGGAGTGCTACAACAAGTTTTGAAGGCAGGAGGTAAACGGGAGCTGTATTACCGGCATGATGAGACTGACTAAATACTACTCTAGATGTCTGGCAAGAGATTGTCGTGGTCACGCAACCCGACACAAAAACCGGCCGACGTGGCTCTAAAGTCTCGACATGTGAGCAGCAAAACCATGACCATAACCACCGGAGCGGTACACTGAAATGGCATCTACAGCTCCATTGAAGATCTTAGCTGAAGAAAAACACTTAGACGTTTATACGATACCTCATAAACGGTCAGATTTCAAGCACTTCAAAGTGAGCTCTAGGCCGTGTTCTCGGCAACGCCGACCTGACCTACCACTTCATAGCCTCCTCCCCCGTTTCTAGTTCCCGATCAGGCTTCCGAACTGTCAAGGAATCCTCCGCCAGAACATCTACTCGTCACCGCGTCCTTCGGACGCATTCTCCCAAACTCACTACTCGACCTCTTCCTGCCCGAACGGAGACTAAACGTTCATCCTTCCCTTCTTCCTTATTACCGCGGCGCAGCACCAATACAGCATGCACTCATCGACGGTCAACGAGAGACAGGGGTATGTGTGATTGAAATGACCGAACGGAAGAAGGGCATCGACTCGGGCGCCATCTGGAATAGCCGGAAATTGGTGAGAACTTGCGTCGTTAATCAGTATCCCTCCCTTACTGATACCGTACACATAGACAATCCCTGAGGGCGCTAGCTTTCCGACTCTCCGAGATTCCCTAGCTGACGTGGGAGGACAACTCCTGGTGTCTACATTACGGGATATGCTCGCAGGCAAGGTCGGTATGCCGTAGTTGCGATGTGTCTGCCAGTGCACTGAAGAGATCCGCAATAGGATACGCGCCTACCTCAACCCGACGATCCCAGTGCACCCCGCGCCCCTCTAATCACCATGCAAGATTCCTGCGTTGATTTCAGGAAGATGACCGCAGAGGATATCACCCGGCGGCACCGAGCCATCTCTCATCAAGTAAGGCCTCTGCGCACGACCGCTTCTTCTGCACGTGTTTTGATACGCGCCTCCAGAAACCCTTGACGACCTTTCTCAAGTCGCAGAGCACGCTCCAACTACACGAGCCCTCTGTCCTTACTGACGTACCCGCAAGCATTAAAGGCGTGCTCCCCGCGGAAGGCGCGGCGATCTTCCACCCGCGAAGTAGCACCCTTATTGTCCGGTGCGCCGGAAACACATATCTCAGCGTGCCCATGGTAGGACTATTTAGTAGCTGTGCTCTCGTGATATCGCTGACTGTAGGCGACAGGTACGCCAACAGGATCGGCATCTGCTGAAGGCGAAGGAGTGGTGGAATGGCGTCAAGCCGGAGATGCGCCTGGTTGAAGGTCCTGAGGGACCTGTGCTGTTCCTCCCGTTTGAATTCCCCGCATAACCACACATGGTTTGCCGACGTTTACGATCACTGCTAGACTTTTGGTACTCTGCGCGCTTGGATCGCCCTGACAGTGACACTTCGCTCTACGAGCCTCGTCTCAGCCCACCTGGTGCGCCTGTCCTGCTTCACAAACAATACTTGGTCCGTCTCGACGTACATCTTGCTCGCCCGTGGCTACGGTTCAAAGGTCAATAGCATTCGATGCTGAAAACACATCGTATGATTACATGAACTATACACAAAGCGATTAGCAGAGCAAGTATTCGAGAGCACATCCAAAACCGAGAAAGGAACACATCTAGTTAAGCACATCACAGCGCCATCCGTCAAGCAGCAAGACTACACTCCTGCAGGCACCCTTTCACGGCGCCCTTGAGCACCTTGAGCACCTCCCGTCGGCGGACCTTGTCCTCGGGCAACCCAATCGCCCCGGTAGCCAGCTTGTACAAGTACGCGAAGTCGGCCTGGGCGACGAGTGGTAGGCGACCGGATGCCTTGTTCTTCTTCCCCTCGATCTTCTCCTTGAAGTGCTTGGCGAAGTCTCTGGAGACGACCTCGGCGCGTTCGACTACTTCTAGAGGTACTCCGGCGAGGTTGGCGACGTGCGTTCCGAAGGAAGAACCTGCGACGCCATCGACAAGCTTGTACAGGAAGACCAGCTATGAGAGAAATATTCAGTATCTGCTATGGCCCATGGTCTACGTCCGCAGAAGAAGCGCACCTCCCGCTTCTCATCATCCACTAATGTCTCCATATGCATGTTGCGGATGTTAGGATGGTAGGCGAAGTCGTCCGTTAGTGACCCGTAATGGGTGGCGAAGAACGACAGCGACAGCGTCTGAGTTGCTAGCTCATGGAGCACCGCGCCAGCGATAGCCATACCGTCCTGAGAAGGGTGAGCAACGCTGTACTTTGAGTCGAGCAGTGAAGACTTACGTATGTAGAAGTTCCACGACCGAGTTCTATGTTGAAGTCAGCAAAACGAATATTTATGCTAACGAAGCATACGTACCATCCAGAATGACGAAGGACTTCGGCGTGGCGTCGCGCAGGATCTTACAGCTAGAGAAGCGTGAACAACATGAACACGTAGGAAGCGAGAATCCATACCACTCGTCAAGTTCAACCTTGAAGGTACTAGCATTCGAGAACATGTTGTCATAAGCACCCATGCGCGTCAGGATAGAGTCCACAGGGCAGAGGCTATGAAAGGGCGTGCCGTCAATGGGAGATGGATGCGTGACAGGCGAGGTGGCTGTTTACCGAGCGCTCTTGGCCGGGACAAGCATTCCAAGCTGAGCCATGATCTATGACGAACCGGTCAATGGATACAATGCTCGAAGTGCGGAGCATGTAACTCACGATGCCAGCAGCGGTCATGCGCATTGCCTGTGGCGGAACTTGTCAGTTCTGATTTCGTCGCTTCAAGGAATTCCCGTTCTTACCGTCGACTTTCCTCTGGTGAACCGCAAATCGTGGAACGTTAGACGACATTCCAACCGGAAAGAGTGCTTCTACTTACCCCATGTTAGGTCCTGGAAGCCGGTGTCAATATCCAGTAGAAAACCATCTGGTGCGACGCAACCCACCAGTCAACAAGGCAATCCTTCCCACATCACCGCCCAACTTCACGTCGTTCGGGATGAAGTCGCCCTTCAGAGAACCGCCGGCACACAAAGCCGGATGCCTCAACTCTTCAAAATCGATGAAGGCCTCGTCGCCCTCGACGAGCTCAGGACGACATGCAGGTTCACCCAGCGCGCTCGACGCCTTTGCCAAGCTGAACAAGCAGTCCAACTCCGCAAGAACCCGGATAGCCCGCAGCCACACGCTACGGTCCAGGTCGAACTCAGCATATAGTCTGTTTTTGAATTCCTTGATGGCGGAGTTGCGGTTCTCCCGGGCCTCTTTGAGCTGCCTAATCTTGGTCTGCAGAGCCGGGACGATGTAGCGTTTGGCATTCTGAACATAGTATCATAGATCGTCAACGGTTGTCTCGACGAGCACGGCATAGACGCTTCACCTTGGTCGATCCACTGAGAGTCCAGCCCTTGGGAGCCTTGTCTCGCTCCTTTCCCTGGAGCTGGACAAGGTAGATCTCCTACGAGGGGAATGCAGGGTGAACGTTGGGTTTCAGCCGTATCCACAGAGCGATATACTGTACCTTCGTGCCTTGCGCGCTGTGCCAGTATGTGAGATCCAGGCTAAGAAGGTCAAATCATGGGTCAGTAGATAGGGCATCGCAACGCGGCAGCCCCATACCCAGTCTGCTTCCGAAGCTGTTTCAATTCGCTTTTGAGTTCCTCTTCCAGACCATTGATTTCCTCCATGATACCGTCATAGACCTCGTCCTTGCCGTCCTCAGGAACAAGCTCGTCGCTCCCTGCGACCGATATCACTATCCCATTCATGCTAGGGGCAGGCATACTGACCTTCCTCCGGTGGCTTGAACATCGCCTTGATGTGCTTCAGATTCGGAGTGAGATCCGGAGCTGAACGAAGCAGCCCAGGGATGCTCTTAGACGCGAAGGAGTCCGCAGTGTCAGCAAGGGCGGATAGCCCTCTGCTGAGATTCTTGAATGCCTATGCGAACAGCTGGAGCTCAGTAAACCGATATCGATGGACGAGAGCGTATAGACGTACCGTTAGGACCTTGATGAAGTCCTTGACCTTGCAGTTCTTGGCGTGGATGCGCGACACGATGCGTTCGAGGTCAGGCAAACCCTTTGCAATCGCGGTGAAGTCCTGCTCGAAGGTAGGGTGCTCGAGGATATCTTGCACAGCGTCCAGCCTACACGAGACGATCAGATGGTACTCCACGTCATCGGACAACTTAGACGTGCCTGGCGTTGATGTCTGCTACCTCGCGCAGGGGCATGCACAACCAGATACGGAACAGCCGTTTGCCTGCATCGCTGCGTTACAACCTACCCCAAGATCCGTGCAACACGGGCTACATACCGGATGGGGTGACACACCGGCTGAGCAACTTGAGCAAAGTACCTTCTTCCGTTCCCTCGCTGTTCTGCAAGACCTGCACCATGTTTGTCAGCCAAGCGCACCAGCCGCAGAGAGTTGGACCTTACCTCGATGTGCGCGAGGGTTTGACCATCCAAGACGAGGCCTTGCCCGCGCTTCATAGGATCATACACGTTGAAGTTCTTCATGCTCAAGATATCCTTGTCGATGTTGAGCGTGTGCAGATACCTGTTGAAGACCCTCAGTATGCTGCTGCTTTGTAGACAGCTACGCAAAGATAGATCGTACCAGATCATCGCACCCAAAGCCTCGATCGCCCCCTTGTGAGGAAGCATCCTCCGGATAGGCTCAGGTACAGAGTTGGTCAGGCCATGAGGGTTGTCTGCCATCTCGTCGTCATCGTCACCAGCCGGGTACAGCTTCTTCAGCTCCTTGATGGCCTCGTTGTACTTGAAACCCTCGCTTTCACGCAGGCTCGTCCACAGACAATTGCCAGGCAATATCGACTTTAGAAGTCGGGTCGTCGAGACAGACAAATTGCCCTGCGAATGCCGGGTTAGCCCACGCCGGCACACGTAGCAGAGTATATGCGTACCTTAGTAAAGATGATCTCCTTCGGACGCAGCTGGCGCATCATCGTCTCCAACTTCGTACGACAAACGTCGTCCTCGAACGCACTGAGGTTGAACTCGCTCGTCGCGCTGTCCAGGACGCATACACCGAACGTCTGCTTTCCCTCCTTGTCGTTCTCCGGCCCTTCCTCCTCGCGAATGGAAACGCAGTGTCCAGCTTGCTCGTCCGTGAGGAGTTCCTCGTCGACGAGCGTGCCGTTCGTGTACACCTTGTTGAGCTCTCGCCTCACGATCTTGTCCTTGGCCTTGTCAGCTGCCGGTGCCTTCTTGCTCTTCTTGTCCGCAGCGACGCGCATTTCTGCGCCAAGCGCAGTCTCTGCCTGATCGACACGTCCGACCTTGTAGCCTATATCGATCATTGAGTGACAACAGCACCGGAGACAGTGAAGAATGCATACCTTTCGCCAGGAACTTGGCAGCCCAGAAATTAAACGACATCTCGGGAACACCGACCTATAGAGAGCGTAAGAGCGATGGCAAGTGAGGCATGCGATATGGCCTACCATGCTCATCTTGACACGCTGAGTCAGCTTGAGATCGAACTCCTGGTGGCCGATGCGTGCATCGTCTTCGTACAGCTCCAGGAATTTTCCCTTCTGGAAGAACAAGACGGTGTCGAAGTGGTTCTGCTTGATCTCCCAAAACTGCTTTTCGAAAGGGGTGAACTCCTTCCAAGCCTTCGCAGGGATGTACAACGTGCGGGGATCGTAGCCCGGCTCGCCAGGGCGAACGCCGTCCTTGTCACGCACGTCGAGCAGGAAACTGTAAGGGTTCTCCGCGCTCTTCTTCTCGTCCTTTTGCTTCAATGCGCGCTGTTCGGCCGCCGTGAGGAAACTACTCGCGCCCTTGGAGCTAGCCTCCTTGTTCAGGGGCGGCCGGGCAGAGCTCTTCTTAGCCTTGGGCTCATCGGCCTCGGTCTCCGCCTCAGAGACTCCAGATGAGCGAGAGTAAGCAGAAAGGCGGGAAGAAGGGCGCGAGGAGGACGATACACGAGATGACCGACCGCCATCCTCGTCCTCATCTTCTTCGACGTCATCTGGTACGATGAAGTCATCGTCATCGTTGTTCGCCTTCCGTCCTGCGGGAATAGCATGTATGAGGGGACTGCCATGACCGGGGACTATCGCCTTTGGTACCTCTCGACTTGCCTTTGCCCGGCGACTTCTGGTACTTGGTCAGGCGCTTCGCAAAGGAGTTCAGCTTGGGTTCTTCCTCATCGTCCGGCTCTTCCGCGTCAGAGAATACGGCGGACATGCGGGCCTTCTTGGATGTGCCCGCGGACCTCTTGTATGCTACTGGGTCGCTCGCAGGGAGATCGTCGTCTGAATCCTCGACAAGTATCTTCCGCTTCTGTCGAGAGGCCGTCTGGCAATGACTGAGTCCACTGGACCTCGTCAGTATGGCATGTCACGTACCGGCTTCGACGCGCTGCTCCGAGCGACTTGCTGCTCCTCGTCATCCGTAATCATGTCCACGTCTATAGGGTCACTGGTGGGTGGGGTATCCCTAGCGCTGCTGCCACCCTCCGAGCTGCGCGTATACGTAGCGCTCACGATGCCCGACGACTGCGAACTGCCTTTGGGTAAGGGGGTTTGCGCCTCTTTCGCAGGAGACGATGACGCGTCTTGCGATCTGACGTTCTCTTTCGTTGCAGTTTTGGACACCTTCGGCGTCGTAGTCGTCTTTGGCTTGGGCGTAGCTTTGGGCTTCACGTCCCCATCGTCCTTCCCTCCGGCGGGTTTGCCAAAGAAAGACATGATACTTTTCTGCTTCATCTTGTCTGCCCCACTCTTGAAGGCTTGCGAGGCCATCACAGAGAGAACGTTATACTGCTGCGCGTGGCTGGAGGATGTGAGGAAGAGATCGGGGACAGTCACAGACGACACCGCAGCAATGGCGGATAGGCGTAGGACGCGTAGGCGCTGGTCGCGTCCGCGTCGCGCCCGTCTCTCGCGTTATTTGCTCCTATTTGTTGCCGTGTGGCTGGTGCCTTACGGCGGCGCAGCCTTGGCATGGCAGGCTATACGGGACTCGAGCCCATCGGAGGCAGGCATTTTGAACAATAATTATGCCCGAGCTTCAAGGAGCATCTTACTACTCACTGACGCAGGTTGGGCGCCGGATTAAATAACGCTCCGATAATCTCTGGACAAGTTGTACTCCAGCGCCGGCGGGTCCTCCGAGTCTCATGGCAAGCCTCTAACATGTCTAGAGTGGTGGAGGCCTCGATTGATTCCCGTACTACTTGCACAGTTTACATGTACAAAGTTTGATACATTGTCCGATATCGTATGCCCGAGGTTGTCGGGCAGTGGCACAGAGGCACGTTGGTTGTGGACCGCCTTCGGAAGTCGGGCAACGGCCAGACTGACCAGGGCCATATCCCGCTTTACATGGTCGAGAGGGATAAGCCAGGAGTACTGTCGCCAGCAGTCTACCGTACACTTTACAAGGACCAGCTGTCAAAGCAGCACCTTTGACTTCGCTCCTTATTGTCCCGCCTGCCATTCTGATCAATGACCGGACCAAGCTTCACCATGCGCGCCAAAGCGCCGCGAGATGCGGCGGTGTGTGGCTAGTATGTTCTTTGTCCGAACTAGCCAAATCGCTCTCATCCAAGCGTGGCTAATCCCGTTTCCGTATATGAGGCCGCATCGCTTCCCACTCTGATCCTCCATAGTCACACCCTCCGAGTCAACCGCATCCTCCTCGAGCGCCCCATCTTCGCATCATCCCCGACTATGTCGCGAATCTGCCAAACGACCCAGAACATCCCAGCCCCGCAAGGACCCCGGCCGCGTCCTCCGTGCGCGCGGAACCGCACTGCACCTCTCCTCGATAGCCACAAGACGCGAAAGGACATACCAGCGGACAAGATCCTGGACGTGCTTCGCAATCCAGCGCATTACTGCGAGGTGTACCCGGAGACCTTCCCGTTGACGCGGAAACTTGTCCGACACCTCCAAACTCAAGCTGTTGCTCTCGCGCGTAGCCACGCGAACCAGGCGGACAATGAAGGCCTAGCGAGAGGGCCTCTTGGGGAACCAGAAGAAGTTCCAGGGAACGTCTGCTTCCATGAGCGACTTCCCACGGCAGGCGACGAGATCGTGGTTCCCAATGGAGCTGCCGTAAATGACGAGGCATCATACCGTCGCCGGAAGCTGCCACCAATAGGCATGGAGCTACAAGCCACGCGAAAGCTCGTCGCTCACGGCTGCGCCCGTCCTCATTTGATGCATAACCCCGTGGGCGGGGTAACAAGCGAAGGCCAATCGAGCGTCAGGGGCGCATCAGAAGAGCGCTTGATGTTGTATGGACCAAGGAACAGAACAGTGATGGATATGGTCGAACGCGGCGAATGGCTGCAACCCCAGCTGGTCGGAACCATGGGGTATGAAGTGGCGGTTGGAGAGGCGATGGTGCTATCCAGCGACGGAACATGGTCGTTCCAATCATCCTACACCATCTGCAGCGCCCAAAATATGCAAGAATGGGGTCGTTAATAGGTAAGACGGACGGCGTTGGGAGTCTTGACATGGACTTACCACTACACGCAGGGCTTCCACGTCTCTCGCTCATCATATACCGTTCTGCTCGCAATCATATTGCATTCTGTAGTTGTACAAATTGCATACAGTCCTTCTGCACGATCACCTTCACGTCGCGGCTTTCAGCTCCCAGGGCTTCTTCGGAACGGGGGCCTTAGATTCGCTCGGGGCCTCGGACTGAACGACAATTTGTGAGCGCAGCGCAAGGCCCAAGAACAGGAAGACCTGCGTACACTCAGGGCATCTGGAATGATCTTGTTGTTTGGTATCTCGTCGGTTCTCCCTTGCTCGATCAACATCTTTAACTGCGCGAATGACAGCATCTCAGGCTGCTGCTCGGGATTGCCGCTTGTCGATGCGGGTGATGCTGAAGCAATTGCCGATATTTCACCCTGTGAGTTTGCGCCGGTAGGCTGTCTAACTCTACGAGCATCCTCCATAGATAAGGAGGATCCTGTAAGGCTAGGTATGAGTGAGTACTACGGTGCTCTCAGGAGAGCGAGAGGATTGCGCGATATACCGATTGAAGTAGAATACTGCGGAACGAAGGAGGATCTCCGACTTCTCCTCCTCTGACTTGCCTTCCAGTACACCGCTTTCTACAATTCCGGCAATGCCTTTCTTGATCCGTAGGTGGTGAGCGATCTCGAGAAAGTGAACCGTAGCAAAAGGATGCACCTGATACTCCTCATCGGAAGCAAAGGGGTACTTGGCGAACTGCTCCGCGACTGCAAGAGAGCGATCCGACGCATCCGGGATAGCGTCGGGCTGCATGCTGTATGCTTCCCACCGAGCTTGGAGGAAAGATCCTATCGTTCGCAGAAGGCGGCTTCAGAGCGACGCAGAGTCGCATTACCAGAGAGCAAGTTGCAGGGGTGCCACCCCCACGCCGCTACCGGAACCACGAGGCGGAATGTGGCTGTGTCCGGCATCTTCCGCTCCAGCCTTATGCCAGCAAACTAACCTCGCGTCGACCTGGTCCGTTGTGCTTGCGTCCCACTCCTTAAGGTATTTGACCAGGAAAGTCCTGACTTTGCCTACACAAGGGGACCAGACATGCAGTAAGAATTATGGGAACAGTACAGTTGCTGCGTCCCAGTGCCAGTAAGCGCTAGTGTTGCACATGTCGAGGCGCCCGCTGCGATGCCGACCTCCGCTGAGTCCGCAGTGCAGCGCCGAACCAAGGTCCCCTGTCGGTAGCGTCAAGATGATGCGGTCTATGTTCTACTGGACCCGTAAGAGACTGGGAAAGGTGCGATCGAGAGAATGCTCAGCATACCAATCCGTGTCTCACGATCCTCCAGGCTATTATAGCTGTCATCACTGCGGGCATTGAATGGCGTGGTCCGGAACCGCTCACTTGCTGTTCCCAAAGGATGTCGTCATATGAGAACTGCTCGTCCATCTGCGGTGAAGGCTTGACGACTGTGTCTCGATAGATTCCGACGTGTATCGGAGACGGCTCTGGACACTCCATGAACATTCCCAGTAGTGGGATGCTGAAGCCGATGGAACCGTAGTCAGCAAATCCCCTAGGATCACCGCTGAAAACTTAGCGGAGACAAGACGCCTAAGCCGGCGCGCTCACAGGTTCTGTCCAGCGGGTAACCCCTCTATCCTTCACACCTCCCACGAAGCAAATCTTCATGCCTATCGCCCTACGCTGCCACGGGTCCGGATGCGAGTACATATAGGATATGCTCTGCTCTCACGCCCGATCTGTGCTTTCTCAAGGTTCCCATGGACCGGGTCGAGCCAGCAGTCGGGGCGGAACGCTCGTTGGTTTCATATGTGAACAGGCGATCCTAAAGTGGTAAGATTGGTTATCCCAACTCCACGTCGTGGTCGCGATTGACCTCGTACTCGTGCACAGAGAGCAGTCCGCAGTGCCGGCTTCGTGCGTCGTCCCTGTTCCTAGGGGTGCCGAAGGCCCGAACGTACCCACCGCCCTTATTCCCTTTCTCATGCATCACCGTCGGTTCTGCGCGCATGCTGTGCATCTGTCGCAGGTACCGCCATTGCTGAGTATCCGCCGCGTCGTTTGGGTTGGCGATCCCTGCCCATTGGCTGTTCGTGAGTACGCGAACAACGCACCGAACCCACGGGGCGAGCATCTTGCCCTACACGCCGGATACGCTCTTTCACGCTGTCAAAAATGGGTCTATCGTGATTGGTCGCAGCTGGGAAACACTGCACGACGCTTGCCGTTCTCGAGTCGCAATATCTGCAACGTGAGGAGGGACGAGAGGTATAAAGAGGCTGGTGAAGACGGCCAAGAGTCTCCAGGACATCCACTCCTCCTCCTTCGATCCATCTCCAACCTCGGACAATGGCCTTCAAGACACTTGCGTCCTTCGTTTCGGTGCTCGCTGCCCTCCAAGCCGCTAACGGTACTCCCGACTATCTCTGATAAGTCGCTCGTAACGGCGGGTCTAATCACCTCGCTCTCTACAGGTGCCATCACTCGCCGCGTTGCTTGCCCCGATGGCGTGAATACCGCGTCTAACGCCGCCTGCTGCACGCTCTTCGCTATCCGCGACGATATCCAGCAGAATCTCTTCGATGGCGGCGAGTGCGGCGAGGAGGTGCACGAGTCTCTCCGCCTAACCTTCCACGACGCCATCGGCATCTCCCCCAAGATCGCTGCAACTGGCGCGTTCGGTGGCGGAGGCGCGGACGGCTCCATCGCCCTGTTCGAGGACATCGAGACCAACTTCCACGCGAACCTTGGTGTCGACGAGATCATCGACGAGCAGAGACCCTTCATCCAACGTCACAACATCACCACCGCTGACTTGTATGTCCCTTGGCTCTCAACGAGCCTATATGTGAACTTACTGATGTCCGGTACGCAGCATCCAGTTTGCTGGTGCAATTGGTGTGAGCAACTGCCCTGGTGCTCCCCGTCTCGACGTCTTCGTCGGCCGTAAGGACGCCACCCAGCCCGCCCCCGACAAGACCGTGCCAGAGCCCTTCGACACCGTCGACAGCATCCTCGCTCGTTTCGCCGACGCCGGCGGCTTCACTGCCGCTGAGGTCGTCGCCCTCCTTGCCTCGTAAGCTCCCTTTACACTCTCCATCATGGTACATTGGACATTGACGGTTACCGTGACCTTACATAGGCACACCGTCGCTGCTGCCGACCACGTCGACCCTTCGATCCCCGGCACGCCCTTCGACTCTACCCCGGAGCTTTTCGACACCCAGTTCTTTATCGAGACCCAGCTCCGTGGCACGCTCTTCCCCGGCACCGGGGGCAATCAGGGCGAGGTCGAGTCCCCGCTCCATGGCGAGTTGCGTCTCCAGTCCGACTCTGAGCTTGCCCGTGACTCTCGCACTGCTTGCGAGTGGCAGTCATTCGTCAGTACGTAGCGCGTCTCTCCTTGACTTTTGTGAGACGGTCATTTACGGGAATGCGTACCTTAACAGACAACCAGGCTAAGCTCCAGTCCGCGTTCAAGGCGGCCTTCCGCAAGATGACCGTCCTCGGTCACAACCCGAGTGACCTCATCGACTGCTCTGAGGTCGTCCCGACGCCGCCCGCGCCGGCCAGCAAGGCGCACTTGCCAGCTGGTCTTAGCCACAACGACATCGAGCAGGCTTGTGCCAGCACCCCGTTCCCGACTCTCCCCACCGACCCCGGCCCGGTCACCTCTGTCGCCCCTGTGTAAGTACCGTGCTTCCACAAGTTCAAGTATGAGACTGATGATGCACTAGCCCTCCGTCCTAAACGGAATACGAGGCGTTCATGACCTGCGGATAGAAATTCAGGGTGGGATGGTTGCGGCTTCTTACTATGGGTCTTTGGGTCACAGCGTACTATAAAATGGTTCTCATCTCTCAATAAATCAAAGCATTCCCTGCCTCCGTATATCGACCTGTGAGGATGCAGACGTCGAAAGCCACGTGGATATCGAAGGATTTGGACGGCCCGCAAGCCTTCTTTGGTGGATGCAATTACACGAGGAGCGTGCATACGGCAACATATCCACAAGTACACATACATATTCCGACATCTCACCATTTTGTAGACTAGATCTAAGAACTGTGCTCCAAAACACACTACGGCGGGCTCCATACTACGAAGAGTTCAGCTGAGTTTTGATGTCTTCCATCCATCTGTCCAAGGCTTGCCCGTCGGCGAAATCGTACATTATGTCCTTCTCGGCCTGTCAGATGAAGTTGTGAGCATGCCGACAAGTTTGGCGACGGATTATCGGCTGACCGTCTGCAGCATGAGTCTATGAGGATGACCAGCTGTCATACACCCTACAATCTCATTCTTCTCTGCCTTTCTGGCGGCTCTTCCGTTCGGCGTTCCGCCAGTCGAGGGGAATGTGAACGAATGCTTGACATCTGACGCCTTGGGGATGTCCTCCTTCTCGTCGATCGCTACGCACAGGAGGCGTGGTCGAGATGTGAGAAGAAGGGCGCACGGGCGGTTCTGCCTCAGAAGACCCTTCCGTAGCTGTGTTCTTACCGCGACCGCCCTGCGGAGCGTCTCATCCGCCGCGAGGATGTTTGACCTGGGTACGCAGACTTGAATGAGATTAGGTTCTCCAGATTGAGCGCGGCCGCCAAACCTACCAATCTTTCTTCTCCAAAATTGGATCATCGAAAACGTCGCTATTCTCGTGCCGAGCCTCAGAAGCGCGCTCATCTGCTGCATCCAGCCGTCGGCCATCCACAACCTCGGAATGCACCGCGTCCGGGGGAACGTCCAAGGGACCGATACTTGCCGGGTCGGACTCCCTCGGTGACAGAGGGCTTCCATCCAGCTGGGCCACGGGCGATCGGAGATTGGCAAGGCTAAATTCGTGAACCACGTTCTCCCACAGATCTTCGTCTTCGTCGGCTGGTCGAGGCGCTGACTTGACGATGCCGGTCTCTGGCGGAACTGGAGGGTCCGTCCAGAGCGTGTCCCACTGTATTGGAGCGGCGCCTGCTTTCCCCGAAGAACTGGGTGCAGCGAAGAAGGAATGGTTCCGTAGCTCAGTGGGCGACGATTTGGGTTCGACGCCCAGCCGTTCCGAGGGATCCAGGACCTACGGGCTGGCATGATCAGCGCAATGGTACACAATACAGTTCTTCAGTGGCACGCACGAGGAGGCGTTGCACCAGGTCCCGAGCGCTTTCATAAAAGCCTTCCGGGAATGTATAGTCCAGCGCCTCGATCTTGCGGAAGCTCTGGTAATCGTTCATCGCAGCGAATGCAGGCATCCCCGCAATCACGAAGTAGACTGTGCAACCTATCGCCCACAGATCAGAGCTGGAGGCAGAGGTCAACATGACATCTCCATAAGTATGCGGATGGGCCTACCTCTTACTAGTCGTTTTTGATGCCCGATTGAGTAGTTCCGGCGAAACATAGGCCGCACTGCCCACAAACGAGCTCGACCGCGGAGCTAATAGCGTGAAAATTTGTCTCCAACGTTGAAGGGGGCTCTGTGTACTTACAGAGATCGTTGTCTGGCGCAATATAGGCTGACCCGAAATCCGATAGCTTCACTCTGAGCTCGCTATCCAATAGTACGTTCTCAGGCTTGAGGTCTCTATGCAAGACGCCTCTGCTGTGCATCCATAGGACGGCATCTACTATCTGCGCGGCGTACCACTGGGCGCATTGGAGTGACAGGGAGCCGTATTTCTTCACTAGGTCGGCCAGGTCTCCGTTGGGCGCGAGGTCCAGAACGAAGTCTTGAGCCATTTCTGTCAGCACCTCTTCTGCTAACGTATAAGAGCAAAACTCACAGAGAGAAGTCTCATCCTGAAATGCCGCATGCACTTTGATGAAACCCGGATGTCCGCCAGACAGCTTCGCGAGAGCGTCCTTCTCGACGTTGGCGTACTTGACCTTCTTCTGCTTGATCAACTGTCCTTTGCTGAGGATCTTTACCGCATACCGCTTTCCTGTCACGGTTTGGAATGCCTCCATAACCTATCGTTGCGTCATAAACGTACGCTGAATACTCACGCGAATACTCACACGGAACGAGAACATACCGTTGACCATGACCCACAACCCAACTCTTTCACGAACTCGAAGTCTTTCGGGGTAGTCATACTCGGAGGTCTTGTGGGCGAGGCTGGCTTCGAGTTCTGCGCGGTCGGAGGGGGAGGAGCTTTGGGCGGGGACGTTGGAGCCGCTGTGGCGGCGGGACGATCGACAGCTTGGGCCTCGTCCCGCATGTCCACGTATGCCCATGGCGGAGGAGTACCCGCCATCGATTTCCTTGGGCAGTCAAGAGATAGATTCAAGCGATACCTTGCGCCTTCGACGGGTCCGTCGTCGTGCTCGTTCGAGTCCGAGTTCCAGAAACCGGTAGAGATGTGGTAAGGAGGCTCACAGGCAGCGCCCAGCAATCAAAGTCGTCGTGAATCCATGTCACGGAAACTCGGGATGGTAACAACGAGGTCAATTCATGGACAGCGATGAAGCAGTATCACGTTGGTTTCGGCGTCGCTGTGTGCGACGTCGAGGTCGCTGCGACTCCGGCGCTCTCCGGCGTCGTGCACGGTCTTGTGGCTGATTTCAGCGCTTATATGGGCGCTTGCACCAGCGCGTTCGAGCGCGCCTCGCACTTGCGCCTGCGGTGTCCGACTCAACCTCCACTCTCACCTCTGTGTTTTGTGTCTTCATCGGCACTTGAGATGGCGCGGTTCAGGGCCTATGTATCCGACAGCGAAGACGAAGAGGACGTCTCCATGGTGGTTCCCCCGCCGAACCCGGAGAAACCCTCGCAAGAAGACCACGCGGGAGGATCGTCCATGGACGAGGATGAAGTACTGGTTGTGGCGCGAGGTCATGGCGCCCAGAACGACGAGCCCAGCGATGCAGAGATAGAGGACGAGGATGAAGAAAGTGAAGAGGAGGTGGACGAGGAATTGGAGGGAGACGAGGACGAGGACGAAAGCGAGGACGACATCCGCGGACGACCGTCCGCTCCCACCAAACGTACCACGCGCACAGCGCGCGCGCCGGCAGGGGACCCCACTATCATTCCATGGGCAAGAGAGATAGGTGTGGACCCGCAGAAGATGCATGTCATGCAAACATCTCTCTTCCGAATGCCGGAAGAAGAAAAGGCTCTCAAGGCCCTGAGTCAGGCTCAGCCACGTCGAAGGCTCCTCCTCACGTCCAACCTCAGCCGCAAGCACAGCAGAGAATCTGACGGGGAAGGCTTCCGCGCAGATTCGCGTCAGGTATGTGGTATGATCCCAGAATGCATCCCAACTTGCTCATGTGGCGTGGTGACATAGCGCGCGTCTTTCGCGCACGACATTGAGCCCGAGCCCTACCGCCCTTCGCGCAAGTACGCACGTGTGGAAAGCTCGGCATCTGCGTTTGCGGGGCACGAGAACGCGTATGTCGATGCGGGTCTCGCGCTCGGCCGCTCATTCCGCGTCAGCTGGGGGCCAGGAGGGACGCTCGTTCACCTAGGCGACCTCTGCGGTCCTGCAGGTACCTCGTGAGTGACAGAAAGCTTTTCTGTAGTCATCCGTCTCATGTACTCTCAGGAAATCTTCAGCGAACGCGCCCACAGTTAAGCTGACCACGATACCGCTGCTCTCTGGTGTCGCGGCTGACGCCGCTGCGCACGCCTCTCGCTTGCTATCTCACCATCTCAGCAATACCATGATAGAAGAGGACGCCGACGGTGTTCCGTTCGCATACCCTTCTGCAAGGCTCACGTTCGCGTCCTTTGTCGCGCAGTATCCGTCTACCGATCACTCCTTTGAACCCGCCTTATTCCGCCTTGGCCACGCGCTGTTCGACCCGATCGACTTCCGTCTTGATGATGTACCGGACGTCCAAGTCAGGCATCGTCTCAGAGCCATCAGACGAAAGGCCGAGCTCTCGAAATGGCTTAGGACAACCGTCTCCTCGCCCATGGACGCCGACCTCCGCGACAACCTAGACGCCAAGTGGGACCGCACGGTTTTCACGCTGCTGAGCGGCTACCAGGTGGAACGGGCGTGCGAGGCTGCGGCGGCCGGTGGCAACGTCAAGCTGGCGTCACTCATAGCTCAATGCCCCGGCGATGCTGAGTTCCGAGCAGATCTGCAGGAGCAGCTCGAGATCTGGCGCCAAGAGCGCATTGATGCGCACATCAGCGACGATACCCGCAAGGTCTACGCGTTGCTGGCAGGAGTTGTCGACACCCTTAAGGGCTCCGGCGGTAGCGGTGTTGAGCACTGCGTCGATGTTGACCTGGCGAGAGGCCTAGATTGGAAGCGCGCCTTCGGCTTGCAGTTGTGGTACGGCTTGCCGATGGATGCTCCTGTGGCGGAAGTGTTTGAGGCGTACGATGCGTTGTGGAAGGAGGGTGTGTCAAGTGTCGCGGCCCCGGCGCCCTGGTACGCCGAGCGTGGCGACAAAATGAACTCGCCCTGGAAGCCCCCGTCCGGAGCGCAGCATCCGGATGCGCTCTACTCGCTCATCAAGCTCTTCGCTGACCCTGCATGCAATCTGTCCGCCATACTGTCCTCGTTCTCCTTCAGCCCCTCCCCCGCGGACTATCGCCTTCCTTGGCATCTATATATCCTCTTATCCCGGTGCCTCCGCGTCCGTGACCTCGCGGACCGAGACACCTCCGTGCGCCGCAGAGATCAGGATGACGATGATGGGGTCGAAGGGCACAGCCCCAGTGCCGATCTGCTCGCGAACAGCTACGCATCTCAATTGGAGCAGCTCGGCATGATCCAAGAGGCCGTCTTCGTCCTGTTGCACATCGAAGGCTCCGCCGGGTACGTTTTTCGGGCCTAGACGGGTTATCGGCGGGCGCTAACAACTATTTCTAGACGGGTGAAGGTGATCAAGGAGTTGCTTACCCGCTCAGCGTCGAAACTAGATGACTGGGTAACGCGTGGACTCGTCGGGAGCCTCAAGATCCCGGTATCCTGGATCAATGAAGCGAAGGTACGCATGTCATCTCTGCAATAGCGCTGCATGTCTCAAACTAGAGCATTCCAGGCCGTCTTCGCGCTTGACAACGGGGAGGTATACCAGGCGTACGAGCTGTACCTTTCCGCCGGCTTGTACGACGCGGCGCACGATCTCGCCGTGCTTGAGCTCGCACCGGATGCTGTCATTCGCCAAGATCTCGCACTCCTCCGGGAGCTGTTTGAGATCTTCGAGGGGCGGCCCGTCAGCGGCTGGAACGATCGTGGCAAGGTACGTCTCATTGTATTCTCCCGCTTTCAACAATGCCCATAGCGGCTCTGCTGCACAGGTCTTCCTGGACTATGCACATGCCCTGACACGCCTCCCTCAACTGCGCGAACGTCTGGTACAGAGCAACGGCGCCTTGGACGCGGACGAAGCCGCCGAGGTAGACCAATTGTCCCGCAGCGTGCCAAAGCTGGTCGGAATTCTTCCGGATGTCCTCCCGGATCGTTCGAACGTCCGCCACACCGCCGCCGTCGCTGAAATGACTAGTCAACTCGTACGACATCTGGACCAAATCAGGCCCTTGGCCATCGTGAGTGCCCTCCTCATTTCTGGCGTTTTGTGCGAACAAGACCTGATGTGCGACCATGGTTACAATAGGCGCAAGCTCAAATCCGGACGCCGTTCTTCGCCGACGCCACGCGCGTGCGAAACATCCACTCAACGATGTACGAGCGATTCCTCCGGACAGTCGAGGTCGCATGATTCGTCGTGTATATCTATAGCGCTCACGTCGCGCGAGCCCCGCTGTAATAAGACATGAAACTTCAACATCGCGAGACCGTGTACACCAACGCGTGGCGTGAGTTGGAGTCGTACTCGCCGCCACTATCAACTAAGACGCCGACGTCGGCGTAACACCCGCAAGTGTCCCGTGGCCCGAGGACGGTAAAGCCGAGCCCAGCGTCGAGCTGCGCATCCCTGAGGTCAAAGGGCGACTGAGATCTGATGGGCGCAGGATCCAGATTAGCATTGCGCGCCGCGCACCGCTCTGCCGTCGAGCCATTGTCATTGCAGTGATTGCCTTGGCGAAGGTGACGATCGCGCTCGAACGTGCACTTGGTTGCCGGCGGCCGAACGGTCGAGCGGCGGATGCCTTGCAACGCCGGCGCAGGGCCTGTTCCAAGCGCAGCCATGGCTCGAAGGAGGCCAGGGCGCTGGGGTGTGTTCCAGAAAGTTATGTGTACCTCTGTGTACCATCAGGTTTCACTGATTTGCGCATGTCGCGCACATGGGACCCGGTGTCCAGAAGGAGAAGCACCTAAAGCGTGTGGCTTGAAGTCAGCGCTGCGTACATTGGCGAGGAGTGGTCTTTGTACGCGTTCAACCGCTTTTCGAACCCCCACTGAATGTAGGAAAAAATACAGTATATTGCCAAGAAACTCAACCCAATTGCTGAGATAGTTATAGTATACACGATGGTGGGCCACGACATGTGCTCGCTACAGACGAACGCCGGGCCGCAATAAGTAGAGTAGCGACACAGCAAGATGCAGGAAAGCGGATAACAGTATTGTCAAGAAAGCTTGTAAGAAGCGGATTGTGCTCTATATGGTTGTCCGTGCTTGCAGTATCATCTAGATGGGATGAGTGCGCGAGGGAGCCGGGAATCTTCAATCGATGTTGTGACCGCAGGTCATCAAGGCAGCTGCAACGAGACAGGGCTCGAGCATGCCGGCCTGCATTGCTTCTTGCGTCATCTCCAGAATGACCATGTTCGGGACGCGTGCAATGCGAGCGAGCACCCTTGGCGCAGTCGACTGCACCTTGGAGAGCTGTTCGGGAGTGTCAGATTGTTACCGACCAGAAGGAACAGTGCTCGTACGTACACAGATGAAGCCGTTGACGGGAGCCCATGCATACTGCACGCCGTGCACTTCCATAACGCGCCGACTAGAATGGCTCGGGGGTGAGATCCGCCGGATGCAACAATCAGCGAATGCTTTGTTTGCGCACCTCTGGTCCGAAGACAAGCGGAGCCAGTCACGTACGCGCTGCTTGGTAGCGACGCCGCGAATCTCTACAGTGGGATGCGGCTGCCATTGCAGCATGGCCACATTGCGGCTCTCATTGTCCTTAAAGATCGTGCATGCCGGAGCCGTGGGTTCTGTGACGACGCGGTACGCGGTGCGCTGCTGAGGTCCGAGGATGGTAGAGTTGAGGATGGTCGTCTTGAAGTTGGTGAACGTGAAGGTGACGCTGTCCGGCATCGCGGTTGGAGGATTCGTCGCAGGGAGCGAAGGCAATGCGCCGAAGATGGAGGGGGCCGCGCCGCCTTGCTGCCATTGACCGTACGGGTTCATTATGAAAACTTCAGTAGTGTGGGTGCGATCGATAGGAGGGAGGTAGAGCTACTGTGAGTAGGAGAGCTGGATAGCGATGGAGCATGACATCGTGTGCAGTATATATACACATCTGGCGTGCTGAGAGCTCACTTCGACGTGCTGAGACAACTCAGGGATGTTTGCCGGTGCACCGCAGATTCAACCTGGCATAAACTGGCATAATGTCAATGCAGGATGAGTTGGCGGGGAAAAGGAATAGGAGATGTAAGGAGTAATTTCAGACGCGGTGGATGCCTCGGGCTCGCCCCGGTTTCATGTTCTGGTGTCGGGATCCGCCCGCCCTGGAGGCAACGCCGCGCGCACGGAGTCCCATTATGTATGCTGTGCAATGTGCAATGGCCTCTCCGCGATGACCATACTGTGTGCGGTTTATGTGAGATGACAATTCACAATCGAACGGAAGAGCTCTCGCACCCGTGAACGCCAGCCGAGGACATCCGGGAGAACCAGCTCGGAAAGAAGTAGCCTCCCCATTCCGCTATCCTCCCTGTTATTTCCTCAGGCTGCAGGTGTGCGTGAGCCTTGCCGAAGTCTGCGGTGCCTGCGTGATGGACGGCGGTGTCTCTCACTTACCCACGTGGCGACCAGGGTGCCTAACTGGGAGGTGTAAACCTGGATCTCCGATCTCATCAACATCAGAGTTGTCGCGTGCGGCTCGCGTGCGCCAGATTTTGATCGGGGGCGATGGG
This sequence comes from Pilatotrama ljubarskyi, assembly GCA_022385805.1. NCBI lineage: Eukaryota > Fungi > Basidiomycota > Agaricomycetes > Polyporales > Polyporaceae > Pilatotrama > Pilatotrama ljubarskyi. The sequence continues at coordinate 95,960 of MU277712.1, read as the reverse complement.
GAGCACCGCCGCTGTCGCAGGTTCCATACCATCACCGAGGCCTCTATAGCAATTCAGCGAATGTCGACGTCTATGGAGCTCCCATCTCAGCATCAAAGAAAAGGCAGGTCATACGTAGGACGTACACATCATCAGAGCCCACTTCATGATGACTAGCCGGGTCATCGCGGCCTGACAGCAAGTATAGAGACAACGATGCTGTCGTCCGAATGCTAGACCCACAAAGAGAATTTCGAACAATTTCCTGAAGAATTGGACGTTACATGACGCGCCCTCGTCGTTTGATATGTACCACACTGCGGGAGCCATACAGGGCCGAAGCCACTCGACTCGTCGGTTCTCTGACATGGAGTTAGAGTACAACACCGACGCACCAGACCCTCATGTAGCAATGTGGCTTTCCGGCTTCGAATGAATGACCTATGGTGTGTTCGCTTGAAGCGAGATTAGCACCAACGTCGACATTTGTCACCGCAACATCAGTAGCCATTCAACTGACGAGAGCCAAACCCTGACTAACGCAGAGTGAACCCAATGCCGCCTTCGGAAGCTGTGGGTTAGTACACGAAGTCGCCGAGGACCGACTGTGTTTCCGCCAACGAACGATAGAACTGAGCAAGTCGCCAAAGAGCAAGCCAGTCCATGATGTGTGATGTTGCGATTCGGTAGGTGCATAGGTTCTTCGGAGAAGCGGCTGACGCAAAACGACAGTAGTCGTAGCGCCTGGAGATATTTGCAACGATGCCGCCAGAGCTGGCACAGACCAGGCCAATAGAGAGCAGTAACAGATTTCTACCCCTATCATGCGCATCATAGAGAATACCTGCGAAAGACCAGGGATACGAAGCACACGCAGTACTGCCAGCCCAGCTCCAGGAGATGCAGTGGACTCCTCTGCCACATTACGCTTCTGTACGCGTACGATTGAGTACAACCAGACTGAACAGGTATCTCAGGATTAGCGACTGCAGAAGTTGCTTGAGAAACCTCACCTATAGGTCATGTCCGTGAATAAAGTATCCTCTGCCGCTCGCAGTGTTCATTCCAGAGGAGAACGAGCCGAGTCGAGGTTCGAGGAGAAGCAAGAGCCGTTGCCGAAAGCTGCTTGGTGTGTAAGCAATAACTCCACTTTGGACGGGGTATTATTACCGTATTAACCCAAGATAACCCTTAATAAGGAGGAATAACATCATACATAACACCTTGAAAGTTAATGAGTTTACAAATGGATTACAGCAAGTACTCCCAGAGGTTGCTTCATCCGCTCGGCTAACGGTTTGGCTCGGTCTTTCCTCTCGTCCGTCTGCGGCCTCACGGTCTCCGCTTGGCATTTCATATCCCACTGCTAGGATACTGCACACTTTGCTTACTGAGCTTTGGCAATATGAGCTACAACCGGCTCAACGTGGAAGGCATCATGCTCTTCGAGCAGCCGTTCGCTCGGGTACCGCTGTTCTCGGTGTCCGGACGTCAGGGCACGCATATTTACGGAATGTATCTAGGTACCATACGAGAACTACCGCAAGGTCTTCCGTACATCACAGAAGAACATCGAGAAGGAACTCGGGGCTGTTCAGAACACGGCGAAGGAACTCGCGAACAAGGATAGTCTCGAGGCCGATGTGGATGCCACCACCAAAGCCATTGACGGCATGATAGCTCGGGTAGAGGGTCTGAAACGCAAGGTAATCTATTTGTATCTACGTCCAGGGTGTCCCGCTCACCAGGCTACCCCAACTGCGGCGAAACAGCTGTCGGACATGCAAGAGTCCGCGGGTAAGCCCACGCTAAACGTAATGCGGGAGCGCCTACAACATCTAGCCGCGATGGAGGAACTGGAGTATACGAACACACCGGAGTTCACGCGGTGGGCCGACGCACGTCTGGACAGGTGGTTGGTGGATTGGTCATTACGAAACGGCAAGGAGAACACCGCGCGGATGATAGCGGCAGAGAAAGGCATTGAGGTGCGATCTCGCAAGCAAATATACATTACACCCGCACACAGTTGTTCATATCGTCGTTCCTACGACAGAAACTTGTCGACATCGACCTATTCTCGGATATACGCCGCATCGAAGACGCTCTGAAACGCAAGAGCTGCACAGAAGCGCTAGCCTGGTGCAGTGAAAACAAGGCAGCGCTACGCAAGCTGAAGGTGCGCTTGCTCCTTGTTCCAGCGGCGGGATGTGGGGTTTAAACACTGCGTTTCAGAACACGCTGGAATTTGATCTGCGTTTGCAAGAATATATCGAGCTCGCGCGTGCCGGCAAAACCGTGGAGGCAATGGCTTATTCCAAGAAACATCTCTTACCGTGGCAGGAGACGCATTACCGCCAGATCGTGCAAGCGGCCGCACTCCTCTGTTGCCCGCCGACGACCACATGCGGTCCATACAAAGTGAGCCGGTCCCCCTTGGCTCGCCTCTCCATGTCGGTTGGACCTTACACAATTCCATAGCGCTTGTATGACCCCGGACGATGGTCGACGCTTATCCAATCATTCCGCCTCGCCATATACCACCTCAGCACGCTGCCAACCGAGCCACTATTGCACCTCGCCATGTACGCCGGGCTTGCGTCACTGAGACTACCGGCGTGCTATAATCATGACACGAAGAATGTCGACTGCCCGACATGCAACCCTGAACTTGGGGAGCTCGCGAAGGAAGTGCCGTTCAGTCACCACGTCAACTCGACCATTGTCTGCCGGATGACCGGCAAGATCATGGACGCGGATAACATGCCTATGGCGCTGCCCAACGGCCAGGTCTACTCGAAGGAGGTGAGTGGCCCAATAGGCGCTCGAGTTTAGGAGTGTAGGAGCTAACGTAAGTCTAGGCGTTCGACGAGATGGCCGCCAGGAACGACGGCTACGTGTTCGATCCGCGGAATCCTGCAGACAGATATGAGTATACCCAGTTGAGAAAGGTCTTCATTTCATAGACTGCGCTTTTTCGTTGTGGTCGGATGTATGCTATGTACTATGAGTCGGTTTGCACATGCTATAACATCACTGTATTGTAATTCTAGTCCGGACTGCCTCTGAATTTGTTCGTGGCATTACATCGCCGCCACTTACGGGGGATCTCAGGCAAACATGTCTGCGTTTGTGCAGAGGAGCCTTTTATAGATAATCAACGACTCGCACCGGTCGCCGGCCGCAACCACTGTCGCTTCGCAGGAATTCACCGATCATTCACAATGTTGAGGTCGACGACTCGCTCGGAAGCATCGGGTCTGCGCCGTGCTCCCGGCTATGAGTACGCGGTCGTCACAGTGCGATGCTGCCGTTCTCACCTCTCCACACGTGGTTCATGTCAGCTAGGCACTCGAGCCAAGACGCATGATGTCGGGACCGACAGTGGATGCAAGACACAGGATGACGACGCCGGTCCAGCTTGACAGGCGGGGTCTGATGAGCGCCGTATCACGCCGCTGACCTGTGAGCGAATTTAGGACGAGTATACCGGTTACACCGTACACAAGATAGGAGCATCGCATGTGCATCGGCTTTCTGTTGGTATCCGTAGAAAGATCAGCGGGAGAGATTAGCATCAGAGCTTGCGGTGCGCACAGCCCCTGGGGGAGTTGGAACGCGCGCCCGCGTTCAAGACTGTACGCGGTCCTGTGACCGTGTCTACGCCGAGAATGTGTCGGGAGAAAGCAGCAACAGATGTAATCTTGAGCTCCTCCGGTGTCTCTATTCCGATGCAACTGCTGAGCCTCGACCACATACGGATCGGGCCTGGAGATGGATTACCAGTCTATCATGCTCGCCACCAGGGCCTCCGTTGGCAGGCAAGTGTCGAGAGTGGTCTCAGTCTCAGGCAAAAGCACATCGACAGCAGCTGATATCGCGACTCACAGTGCAGTCGTGAAACAGGTCGCTCATCCGGTATTGGTACTAGACCGGCCGGGGTAAGACTTGCAAGGTCAGTATTCCAATCAGTGAGAGTATTGATCGAAACACCGAGGTACGTATCTCAACTCACAAAGGAGTAACTTATACCACGAACCGCCACAGCGACCATGTCATAGAGTCCGTATGTAGGTCGAAGTTGCCATGCTGCTGCGTCAGTGGCGAACTCAAGACATTAGAGTTTAGCGATTGAAAAATCTGGATGAAGTGACTCTGTCCTGGCGCCTGCGCCTGGACACACTCCAAGTTAGCGCCATACCATATGGCACTCGCCATACTTTTGCGCCAGAGACAGACGTCCGCTGTGCTCAAAAGGTGGGGGTTTGCCAAGCCGAACCCGGGACTCCAGTGAGGCTGAGTGAATTAGCTTGAGCACTGGGCATCTGGGCGCCTATTGTCTTTCCGAGTGGAAGTGTCACGTCACGGTCACAACCGTTCAGGCGCTCGATCGAATTAGGCAACTACCCCACTGCGCTGATAAGTACGCGAACTGAGCGCGTGCCCGTGGCACATTCAGCGTACCGTCGTACTTGAACGTGACCGAGTTCAAGATGCACTCTGTTTCTTGCCGCAAGACATGAAAACCCCGCGTCTGTGCTACCTGAGGCATATAGGTGCTCCTAGGACAGATGGAGGAGGCTCAATCTGGAGAGCAATGGAGGTAAAATTTCTCTTTCTACCGGCGGTACATTGTGCGTTATCTCGTCGGGTGAACCAGTACTTATCAGCGGCCTTCTAGGCACAACGCCTGCGGCCATCCGCTAGCGCCACACGAGCCTATGCCTTATCTATACCAGAGCTTCTTAAGTAGCCGGGATGCGGGGTAAAACCGTCGTCGACCCGCCCGACAGTCAACTGCCCGCCGTCTCCCCTTCCTTCCCATCTCCTGAGCCGACCACCATGGGGATCATTCAGAAGCTGCAGGTCGAGCGTGCTCAGAACTTGTCATATTCTGAGTCGTTCTTGCAGGTGCGTCTGACTTATTACACACCTGATGGCGTCTTTGCTCAAGTTGTTCCGCGGCTGCACAGAATGAGGATCTGCTGCCAGTGCCCAAAGAGAAGCGGACATGGGGTTACTGGAACTTCATCGCATTGTACGCACTCCCATGCTCCCCATATGTACTTGCGCTGACATTGACGCACTTGTAGCTGGGTAGCGGACAGCTTCAACATCAATACGTAGGTTTCCGTGAGCACCTCCATAGTGGTATGGCTGACCGCTCTCCCGCAGATGGATGATCGTCTCGTCTATGGTGCAGCTCGGGCTCTCCTGGTGGCAAGCGTGGATATGCGTCTGGATCGGCTACGGCGTGGTCGCACCATTCATCGTCGCCAACGCTCGTCCCGGCGCGATCTTCCATGTGACATTCCCGGTGGTTGCACGGACGAGTTTCGGCGTCTGGGGGAGTTTGTGGTGTGTCTTCAACCGGGGCGCTATGGCTTGGTGAGTCTTCCACGGCTGGAATTCCATGCAAGTCGACTAAAGGAACGGGTTGCTCATAGCATATGGTACGGCGTTCAAGCGAGCATTGGCGGATCCTGTGTCCTCGTCATGCTTCGAGCCATGTGGCCTTCAGTCAATAATATCCGTGAGTCCTTTGTATCTTTGAAGAATGCACTCGCTCACCATCATGATCATGATAGCAAACTCGATGCCAGCCTCTTCAGGAACGAATACCCGCGACTTCATGTGCTTCTTCCTGTTTTGGCTTATTTCCCTCCCCGCCATCTGGTTCCCTATCCACAAGATGTGCGTGGTAATCTTTCTTTTGCTCGGTCGCGTCCGTGAACACTGAGGCGTTGGACTCTAGTCGGCACCTGTTCACGCTCAAAGCGATTATTGTGCCCATCGCCGGCATCACCTTCTTCATCTGGTGTATCGTCAAGGCGCACGGTGTTGGCCCCATCATTCACCAGCCCGCAACTCTGCATGGGTCCGCTCTCGGCTGGGGCATGGTCTCCAGCATCATGTCCTGCATCAGCAACATGGCGACGCTCGTCACGTATGGCGCCTTCCCTTGTTCTTTCGTCTTCAATCTGACGTTTGCGTGCTAGAAATGCGCCCGACTTCGCGTCCCGTGCGCGGCACCCATCTGCTGCAGGTCTCCCGCAGCTCATCTCCGTCCCACTCGGTTTCTCGATCGTCAGCTTCTTCGGCGTCATCGTCAGCTCGTCTTCCCAGGCGATCTATGGTGAGGCCATCTGGTCCCCAATCGACCTCTTGGGCAAGTTCTTGGATGGGGAGCCGAGCCACGCGACGCGGTTCGGTGTCTGGTTCATCTCGGCATCGTTCATAATCGCACAGGTACGTGAGGCGGAGGTATATGACACTTGTCCGTTTCAAACGCTCATACGTATGGATCGCAGCTCGGCACGAACATCTCTGCTAACTCGATTAGTGCGGGTTGCGACCTGACGGCGTTGTTCCCTCGCTTCATCGTGCGTACAGTTTGCGTTCGATGGCTGTGAGCTTCGGAGCTGATGTATGCGATCGCCAGAACATCCGTCGTGGAGGATACGTTGCCGCGATCGTCGGCCTGTGCATGCTGCCGTGGAACTTGCTGAAAAGCAGCAACAGCTTCACGTCGTACCTCTCTGCCTACTCCGTCTTCCTGAGCTCCATCGCAGGCGTCATGGTACGTCGCGACATGATTCCCCTTTGGCCGTGCACATCTTGAACCTTGCACAGATCATGGATTACTACGTCATCCACAAGGGACACTACAACGTGAAGGACCTCTACCATGCGCGCAGCGACGGCTGGTACTGGTACACCTACGGCATCAACTTCCGGTATGAAGTTCTCCCTCGCTTCTCAGCCTTTCTCCCACTCACACGATGGCAACAGAGCATATGCCGCCTACATCGCCGGCATCCTCATCAACGTCGTCGGCTTCGCTGGAGCGACAGGGCGGACAGTCCCCCTCTCCGCGACGCGCATCTACGAGATGTCGTTCTTTACCGGCTTCGGCGTCTCTGCGCTGGTCTACTGGACGCTCAACCTCCTCTTCCCCGTACGCGGTGTGACCGAGTGCAAGCGATTCGAGGAGATGGACGTATCGGCCGGCATGGGCGCCGAGATCACGTACGAGCCGCGCTCGAGCGACGACTTCGACAAGAAGAGCGCGGTGAGCGACGGCGTTCGCAGCGTGCAGTCCAACGCGTGAAGGACGGGAGTGCCGTGTCAGAGAAGACAAAAGTGGAATGTGTGGGCACTCCGGCGGCGTTGTGTGTGTCGGCTGGTCGAAGCAACATAGCTGTCGTGTACAGTACATACCGGTTCGGCTAGGGCTGTCGAGCCATGATGCATTGATGTGGGAAGCCCAAAATCATCTAGCCTTTTGTGACGACTCGTTGATCTCATGGAGTCTGGGACCATATACGAGCTCATACCGGGTCGGTCACCGCACGAACAAGGCATCATGCGAGCTGGCCGAGATGAGTCTATGCGTTCCGCCGTACAATCGTATGACCCAGGATTGTGAATTTCCACGTAACATGACCCACGCTGATGCCTACGGCGGTCCTGCTGTCTTCTATCGTCATAGCGAGGCGCATACACCTGGAGTGTCATGCCTTCGAGCGTCGGGGTACAGCACCGCTTGCGATTTCGTGCTCCATTTTCACGCGTAACTGGACGTCTAGCCCGAGGCGGTCCGCCTATAGCTTAGGCTATTGTCCGACTTCATGATGGCTACAGGTAAAGCTGTGTCCACTATTACTCTTGTCACGGACAACGAAGATGCGGAGGACATGTACAGACACACCGCGTCATGTCACTCACTTCAATGGTTGCATGTTGGTCTGCCCCCGCGTTCTGGATTGGCGGATCAGCGGTGCAACACGAGCGTTGATTGCATCGCTGTACTCCACACTGCCTGGAACGGGCGACGTCAGAATCAGAATGCACATGAGAGATGAGCACGGCCTCCGGATACAGCGACGGACGAGAACTCTATGGTAAATGCAAGCTTCTATTCCACGTTCCTGTTCGTACTCTTACAACCACTTTCACTTTCAACCACTACCACTCTACGCAACGACGGGAGCAGGCTCAGAACCGGGCTTCGCCTCCGGCCTGCGCTTCCCGCGCGTGTCCTCCGCATAGTTCTCGTAGAAATTATGCTCGTCCTTGCCCGACGCCGCGCGCCCAGGCCCGTCCCAGAAGTGGTGCGCCTGCGAGTACACGCCGTACGACGTCGGGACGACCTCGATGAGGTCCCCACGCGCGACTTCAATGGCCGGGATCTCCGAAGCTGGCAGCCCGATGAGGTATGCGAGAATGCAGCGGATGACGGAGGCGTGCCCGATGATGAGCAGATCTTCCCGCTCGCGTTCAAGTTCAATGAGCGTCGGCTCGAGGCGCACTGCGGGAGGTAGGCGATGAGCTCAGACGACCTGATAGTCTGTGAGCGAATGTGACACTGACCGCATAGGTCGTGATAGCTCTCTGCACGTGGCGCACGGTACGCGTATGGGTCGTTCACGAAGCGTTCCCACTCGTCCGGGTAGTACTTGCGCACTTGCTCCGGGCTCAGGCCATCCCATACTCCGGGGTTGATCTCAGACATTTGCGGTCGCTCGATGACCTTCACCTTCGCAGGCGGAGCGGGATCGTTGGGTCCCTTAGTGAGGAAGGGCCAGGCAGTGTGGTGAGAGCGGCGCCGGGCCGAGGTCCAGATCTACGATAGAAGTGTGAATAGCGTGCACGGCATACCTGGGAAATGCAACCTACGACGAGACGGCGTTCGGTAGGGTCGATGCCTCGTTCCCTCAAGGACTTTGCGCGACGTTCCAACACGAACTCCTTGAGACGCTCAGCATATTCCCAACCGGCAGGCGACAAGTCAGAGTCGGCCTTGTACGAGTGTTCGATGAGGGATTGTCCAGACTGACAGCAGGAGTCAGCAAAGGGGATCATTGAACAGCGCTGTTCTGATGCGTACTCTGGCGAAGTAGATTGTGCGGAATCTGTTGTGGATGTTCATCAAGAAGAACACGATTCGAGACTGCAAGTAACCGTGGATGTTCTGTAACGGGTTGTCGGACGGAATTCACACCAGAGGGTACGAGTCGACCTACGTTCACCATGATCTTCTCGCCGACCTGTGAGAGCAGCCGTAAGACATGACAGAGTTAGTATGTAGCATCGACGGACGTACGTTCATGATTCGGATGAAGGGCCAAGTCGTCTCCTCGACAGGCTCATAGTGTTTCTCGTGGTCTTTGATACGGTTGTAGTAATCTTCGACCGCCTTCTCCGGGTCCCAACCACGGTACTGTCGACATATTTAGATTTAGCGGTATCGCCACCACTGGAAAGCGGGGGACTTGCGTCTGGCGAGGAAATCTTGACGCTCCGGATGTTAGCCATGATGATCTCCTCATTGTCACACAGTGACTCTGAAGCGCAGGATGAGTACGGAAGCCGTAGAGGGTATGCGCGTATGTACCGAGCATGATTACATGTATGCCCTCCTTGTCGAACTTCTCGGCGACGGCGTTGCGGCGCTCACGGGTCCCATTATTGGCGTCATAAATAACGACCTGGCCTCCCGCGTTGAAGAAGTCCCAGATCTGCTGCTCACAGCCCTGGAGGACCTTCTCTCGAAGCTTGATCGTCTCCGGGCTCTTCTCTCCTTGCGCCAACTTCAGTTCGCTCAGGATGGCGAGCGGCGATGTACGCACCCAACGTGAAGTAGTCCGGCGGCAGCTTCTGCGCGCCGCCGAGCACTTTCCGCCTGTAGTCTCCTAACGAGATGACGGTGGTCTTCACACCCGTCCATCGGAGGTACCGTTCAAGTGCGCGCGAGACATGGGTCTTCCCTCGAGCTGGCAAGCCGACAGTGCATACAAGGATTTTACCAGCATGAAAGAGAAGACCAGACGCTGTTGTGTATAGTGGCGCGACCATCTCTTAGGACGGCGAGACGGTGGTGGCGGTCGACCTGCAAGAGTCTGAATCGGACATGAGCCATTTGATTCCGCTGCGGCATGCCGCGCATGGTGTTGCTGAATCTTATCTAATTTACTTACAGCACTCAGAACTAAATCTTATCTTATCTAGGCTCCACACCGCATATATAAGCGAACCTCGCTCGCCAAGAACTGGGCCCCCATGTTTTACCCTCACGACGACCACATCCTCACCGACTACCCATTTCGCATCAACATGGCCAATCAACGTACACGACCCCGGCGCAAACAGCGCCAGCGGCGTGCAAGCACCCCCTCAACGCCCATCGAACATTTCAAGACAAAGCATGTCGCAGCCGCCGAAGCCAAGCGCCAGTTCATGAAGAAGCAGCAGGCGGCGAAGAAGCAACAGGCGAAGACGAAGGCCAAGCAGGAGCAGGCGCGGCGGTCCACTATGCTCGTGCAGGCGGCGCGGCGCGCACGGAGGGAGCGGTGGGCTCAGTTCGCGGAGGAGACGAGGAGCATCGTGCTCGGGGATGGCAAGTACGTTGAAGAGCGCCCCGCTCCCTTTGTTCCGTCCGCTGTAACTCAACTTTCGCAAGAGCAAGGATTCTCGTCAGTCGAGCACATCCTTCACGACATCTCCGGATACATCGCCCTCAGCCGACAAGGCACCGTCTTCTTTCCCCACTACTCCGCCGACCTCGCTAGATGGAGGGAAGAACGACCAGCTGTGACCTATCCATCTACCCAGATCGAGTTCACTCGGACATCGACCCTGACCGTTGCGCGGCAACTTGCGCTCGCTCGCGGGCAGCCCCTTTCCTCATCCACCGACATCGGCATTCTCTCCTTCGCATCGCCTAAGCGCCCGGGCGGAGGGTACCTGCACGGTGGCGACGAGCAGGAGGAGACGATCGCCCGTCTAAGCTCTCTCGTGGCTAGCCTCGACAGCCCAGCCGCCAAGGATTTCTACAAGGAGCACCGCACTTTTCGTTCTACTGACGGCAGCGGGCTGCACGACCACTCCATGGTCTACTCGCCCTCGGTCGTTGTCTTCCGGCGAGACGCAGACGACACGACTTTCACCGATCAAGCGCCAGTTTTCGGCCTTCCTGCGGGTAACGACGACCTCGGCGGCGAGTTCATCCCTCCCTACCTCGCCAATGTCCTATCCACAGTGCCCGTCAATGCTGCGGCCGTGCGCGCAAAGCACGTCATCAAGCCCGGAGAGGAGGAGCTGTTCGAGGATGGCATCCGCATGGCCATGAAGGAGCGCATGGCACGCGCCCTGCGCGCGTTCGAGCTGCGCGGCGACAAGGTGCTCGTCCTAGGCGCTTTCGGCTGCGGGACGTGCGAGAACAAGGTGGGAATGGTAGCGGAGATTTGGGCGGAGCTGCTGGTGTGTGGGGAGACCGTGCAGGACGTGCGGCAGGAGGCACGATTCAAGAACTCGTTCGAGAAGGTGGTGTTCGCGGTACCGAAGAAGATGCTCGAGCCGTTCAAGGAGGCATTCGCTGCACGGGAGATGATGGAGCGCGTTGCTGGAGCCGCGTCGACTGGAAGTACAAACGTTTGAAGTGCGTAATGTAAGATCGCGAAGGATACCCATGGACGGCGGACATGCTTGTAACCCTATCTTCGTTATGCATGCTACGCTCTGGCCCGGTAATCTGTATCTTATGGTCGTGGTATATATCGACCATGTCGATGAGAACTCAATGTCTCTGGGAGGCGCCATATGTGGACAGAAGTTCTATGGAAGGAAATACACGACTGAAGCCTACGGAATGATAGAGTTGTTTTACTACCTACTCATCATGCAGGTGGGCCTACGGTAATCCTCGGCGAATCCAGTGCAAAGTGTGTGCGTTAGCGAAGGTTGGCAATCCCGCGGAATCCGGATCTGCTCCCCGAGGATTTCCGACAAACAATCTTGCATTGACAACGAGAACAGGACGAGACACCACAACAACAGACTGCAGTCAACAATACAATGTGAAATCAGAGAACAATACTCGCCATGCAGCGTGCACAGTTGTTGTGCACGCATGGGCTATACAACCTCCATGGAGGTGGACTCCTTGATCTTCCCAGAATCTCCTTCGGCGCGCGCTCTGTATTCCTCCATCTCCCTGTCGAGTTCCTCCGCCGTCTTCTTCTTCGGCGGCTGCTTCGGTTGCTGCTGCTGCGCCTGCCCCTGCGGAAGCTGCTTGTTCAGCCTCCGGGGGCCCTTCTTCGCGCGGAGTCGTTTCTTCGGGTTCGGTGCTGGAGCGGGCGTGGGTGCATTCTTAGCTGCGGCAGGTTGTCGCGCATTCCTATGCGGGTGGCGAGAGACGTCAGCGAGTCCACAGAGGTGTAACGAACGAGGAGCTCACGTTTGGGCTGCGTTCTGCGAGGGCTTAGGAGGAGATAGGCGTTCGAGGAGGGAAGGCATTCCGGACGCAAGTGGCGCCGCTTTCTGCACATCATCGTCGTCGACTACTATTTCAATCTTGATTGGCCTCCCTGATAGAGATGCTCATGAGATTCTGGCCGCGAAAGGACAGAGGACAGGGGAGAAGCGAGCACTCACTGCCATCCACAATCTTGCCATTGTACTTCGCGCGCGCGACAGCAGCGTCCCCCGGCCGCGCGAAGGTTACGACGGCCATGCCTCGCGATCGCCCTTGCGAGTTGTAGACCATGAAGACGTCCTTTACCGGTCCGACTGTCCTGGCGAACAGCACCTACAGGAGATGGCGACACCCTCGAAAGTCAGCGCCACAAGCCTGAACAGGCCTATACAACAAGCTCCGTACGCACCTCAACCTCGTTCTCGACCACGTCTAAAGGCAGGCGACTCAACAGAATCTTGCTGCCCTGCTCCGCGTTCGAGCTTGAGGCCTTCGCGTTAGGTTTCCAGGCGGGTGCGGGTTGGGCGGACGGGTTGCCCAGGATCTTCTGCTTCGGCGTATGGTAGTTGTTCAGACGTGCGTGCGACAGCATAATGTCTCAATCGCCTGCTGACTGTTGAAGTATAGAGAACGAGGTTGTGCAAGAACGACGTTGCTCGTCGAAAGGGCCTGACGGGAGATGGAGGCGCGTCCGAACCCGAATATGGGGATCCGCGCGCGTGCCACCCGCGCCCCTGGCTCGAACTTGCTTCGGGAGCGCATCGCTGCGCTCCTCGTGGCGTCCGTCCAGCTTTTCACGTCTATTGTCTGCTCGAGACGAAGCGATATACTCGCAAGCAATTGTCAACGCTGGAGAACGTGATGGTTCAGAGCCAGGCTCTGCGTCCGTCTTCCCCTTGAAGTTGCAGCTGTTCTGCACCATCGGACCGGCTTTCCGCAAGTCATAGGTCCTCCGTCTGCCGGACCCACCTCCGTTCCACTCGTTTTCCAGATTCCAGAACCATTCTGGGTGGTGTTGGTGATATTACGTCCATCTGCACGATAAACCGCCAATCCGATATGCTGCCTAACGCAGGAGATAAGTACCGTACGAGCTTAAAGCTTGACCGAGGATCCCTGCGGTGACTTTCCACCGATCATCATCTCCCACCGACCCCCGTTCTCTCGCCAGCGCCATCTGAGAGCTCTGTAGGATAGTGAACGTCTCTCATCGCTGTAGCCATTCGAAAGTACGTACGCTGCAGCCCGGGAGGACAGGAAGCTCCCCTCGGATCCGCGCTCAAACAACTGCTGAACTTCGGCAACTCGTTTGGCAGGTAGTCGCCCAAAATGTCCAAGGCAGAACTTCCGGGAGTCTCAGTCCACAGACCTACGCAGGACAGCGCAGTAGTAGACGACCATGACAGTGCGGACGCATCCTGGCCCACTTACAAGATGGCGGACAAAAACATGCTTCGCGCATTCGACACATCGGCGCTGGATCTCACGGAAACGCACTCGGCCTCCTCGCTGGAGCTCCCGCACACCCTCACCAACGAGCGAATTCGACGGCGGTCGGAACTCTCCCGTCACCGGCCACTGGACTCTCCACCTGCAGTCGAGCCAGAAGCGATCGAGCTGCCCGTCATCCGAGAGCACTCGCATGCGGAGTCCTCCGGTCCCAAAAAGCTCGACTTCCACGAAGATGTGTCGGCGCTGCCTTCGACTCGAGACCAGGATGTCGAGATCGCGCCGAGTTTTCCGAGCTCGCTCGCGCCGTCGATCCGGATGGAGGATCTGGAGGACACGGGCTCGACCGCGCCTGCGATCTCAGCCGCGCAGAAGGCGGTGAATAGGCGGAAGAACGCGATCCACTTCGCGACTTTGTGCTTCACTATCTTCTTGAACGGCTGGAATGACGGCACGACGGGACCGCTGCTGCCTAGAATCCAGTCGTACTACCATGTGAGTTGGCCGTCGTATCTCATTGGTCGTAAGGTGCTGAGATGGTATCGAAGCTGGGTTACGCCGTTGTCTCTCTGCTATTCATCTTTAATACGATTGTAAGTCCCGGCCATTTCGTCGCCAGACTACGCTCACTGTTCATGTCGCACAGGGCTACCTCTCCGGCGCCGTCGCGAACGTGTGGTTGACAGACAAGTTCGGCTTTGGCAAGGTGCGTCATGTCATCCTCTCTGACGCAGTATCTGGGCCTCTTCCTTACCGAAGCTCGACGTTTATCCAGGTCCTTCTCCTTGGTGCGCCGACGTGCAGATAGCCTCTCGCCGACTAGTATCTGATATGACTTATTTGTAGGCTCTGTACTGCAGATCTTCGCCTATGGCATGATGGCGCCCGGCGGGCCGTTCGCGCTCATGTGTCTCGCCTTCACGCTCATCGGCTTCGGGCTCTCTCTGCAGAACTCGCACGCCAATGGATTCGTCGCGAGCTCGCGTAACCACGTCTCCACCAAAATCTGTGTGCTGCACGCTACCTATGGTACGTCTTCCCTCATGCGTCATGCGGACATGTTGTTCATGGCTTGTGCGACTGGCGGGCAGGCTTCGGTGCGCTCGTGGCGCCGCTCGTATCTACATACTTCGCGGGGCAGAGGCACTGGTCGTTCCACTACATGATCTCTGGGGCCCTGTACGTACTCAACACCGTTGTGCTCTGGCTTGTCTTCCGTGGCAAGCGCCAAGAAGGTCTGTGCCAACACCCTGTCCTGGTATCTGAGATAGGGCACTGACAAGCCCCCGTGACACATGCAGAGATCAAAGCGGAGGTGGACGACCTGAACCTAGACCCGAACGCCGTCGACTCGAACAAGTACAGGCAAATCTTCGGTATCCGCGAGGTGCACTTCCTCTCCGTCTTCGCGCTCATCTACGTCGGCACGGAGGTCACCATCGGAGGTATGTCCTACTAGCTTCACGCAGATGCACGAATTGCTGACGCTTGCGCAGGTTGGAGTGTGACGTACGTACAGGAGAAGCGGCACGGCAGCGCCAACTCGGGATACATCTCGTCCGGCTTCTTCGCTGGGCTCATGCTCGGACGTCTGGTGCTCATGTGGCTTAATAGGAAGGTATGGTCGATGCCAACCTGCTGTGAGCGGGCCTTCCTCTTACATATTCCAGATTGGCGAGCGCCGCGCGCTCTTCCTGTACGCCCTCCTCGCCATCCAGTAAGCCCTAATGTCCCCACGCCCACTGTGCCTTTCCTTACCTCCCTTGCTCAGACTAGAAGTGACCGTCTGGGTCGTCCCCTCGCTCGTCGAGAATGCCATTGCCGTTGCCTTCGTCGGCCTCCTCCTCGGGCCCATGTACCCCATCCTCATGAACCACAGCACGAAGATCCTCCCGCGGTGGCTGCTCACCGGGTGCATGGGCTACATCGCGGGCGTCGGCCAGGCCGGGTCAGCCGTCCTCCCGTTCATCACCGGTCTCCTCGCTTCGCGCTTCGGCATAGCGAGCCTCCAGCCTTTGTACGTGTGGATCACTCCGCTCGCTGAGGTTGTACCGCTGACGCGACTGGCGGCATTTCAGTATCGTGTCGATGATGTCGACGATGATCGTCATTTGGGCTCTCATCCCGCGGGTTCGCCACGTACCTACGTAGACCATTGTCGGTCCCCTTCCCCGTTATGCTCCTTCCTTGTTATGGGTGTTGAGGGATGCATATGGCATCCAGTAGAATCTACAGTATAGATCCTTCCGTGCGCCGCGCCATCTAGACACATGGTGCGTACAAATATCTGTCAGGCCTCTCGCCAGATCCCGGAGCGGTGTTGATGTTGCACTCGGAGAGTGTAGCTTCCGGTGGAAGCTGCGCACAATGTACGGTACCAGCTCTGCACACCGAACCGTTCAGACATTTCTCTGCTCTCAGTCTGATGGCGGCGGCAAGTAATATGGGCGCTACCGTGTTTCGGTCCGTCTTTCCGAACTTCTTCCGGGGACCGGGCGCCTTGGGGCGTCTAATCCTCCTTGCCCTTTACCTCAAGCCGTCGGCATAAATTCTGCTTGAATCCCAACATCGCAATTCAATGATGGACCCAGGCTTGTACGGAACGTGCTCACTCTATACATGAAGAGAGGCCATTGCGTCTAGTATGTAGCTGCTGAGAGTGAAGGACAGCGCTGCCGATATTGGTCGCACGGCGAACGACGATACAGAAAAATCAATGATCTGCATAAGGTTGTCGTAAGTGCGAACCCGCCCTCCTCCTCCCGGCGTTCCGGTGGTCAGCTGTGTATCTCTTACTCACTGCCCCCTGAGCTCCAGAACGCGGTCTCTAGCCATCTACGACCGTTTGCTGAGCCCGAATGGCAGCGCCCAGGCTATATCCAGTGATATTACGTCCCTCGTCAGTGGTCTGTGCGGGGGACAAAACCTTGGTCGCAGGAACGAAAGCGATTCCCCTCACCCTCCTTTCCCTTGTCCAGGCTACGCTTCTCTCCGCACTCGAGCTGTTCAGTGTTCGTCACGTCTCAGTTTCCAGAGGATGGCATCCTCACTTGACCTGCACACAAGCACAGCCCGCACGCCCTCGGACGATGTAGAAAGCGGGCATGAGATAGCACTCGGACGCGGTCTGCCCCCGCGTATCGCCGGAGACAGGCACCTCATGCGCGTTCTGAACGAGTCTGCTCTCGATTCCGGGGACGTCGCCTCCGCGTCGTCCCTGGACTTGCCTTCTACGCTAACCAGTGAACGCATCCGCCGTCGTTCCGATATTTCTCGCGTCCGCCCTGTCGACTCGCTTTCGGCATTCCAGCCGGAAGCCATTGAGCTCCCCATCATCAACGAATACGCGCATAGCACGTCGACTGCCGTGCGGGACATTGGTATCACCTTCCGCGAGGACGCCGCCACAGTAGTAGGAAAAGGCGGGGAACCCGAGATCGCGCCCAGCTTCCCCAGCTCGCTTGCGCCCTCGGTGCTCGCCGAGGACGAGACGAGTTCGACTGCGCCTGCTATATCTGCGTCTCAAAAGGCCGTGTATAGACGGAAGAGCTTGATACACTTCCTGACTCTGTGTTTCTGCGTCTTCTGCATGGGCTGGAACGATGGCACAACGGGACCCATGCTACCGAGGATTCAAGACCACTACCATGTGAGTGTATGTAACAGCGTTATCGGACAGGTACTCACCTCGAGCGTAGGTGAACTTCGCGGTGGTTTCTTTGCTCTTCGTGTTCAACACTATCGTGAGTGAGAGGATCAAGCACGACGGTTGCATGTCCTCTGATTCGTATGGCTAGGGTTTCATCAGCGGTGCTTTCGCCAACATATACTTCACTGACCGTTTCGGCTTCGGAAAGGTCAGTATGAACCGGCCCATTTTGTCCAACCAAAGCTGATCTCGCTCCACAGGTTTTGGTGATGGGTTTGCATCTCTCTACTCGAACCTTGGTTCCCGGCTAACTCCCAATCAAGGCTCTGCAATACAGGTTTGCGCGTATGCCATGCTAGGCCCGGCGGGCCCTTTCCCGCTCATGTGCGCGGGTTTCGTCGCCATCGGGTTTGGCCTGTCGCTTCAAAACGCGCATTGCAACGGCTTCGTTGCCAGCTTGAAACGGAGCTCCCACACCAAGATGGGGTTCTTGCACGGCAGCTACGGTGCGTGCATGCGTACTCGCGAGTACAATCTCTTGACGTCAATCCCTCTGCTCTGCTCAGGACTTGGAGCGCTAGTCTCTCCGCTGGTCGCGACGCAGTTTGCCCAGAGCTCGACTCATTGGTCCTTCCACTACTTCATCTCGATGGGTCTCTACATCGCGAATACATGTTTTCTCTGTGCGGTGTTCCGCGGTAGGGTCCAGCAAGGTGATCCTGTCCCGGCTTAGATTGACCTGCTAGTACGACTGATCTCACGCGTTTTGCAGACGTTATGGAGGAAGAAGGCGAGAACGGCATTAGCGAAAATGCGGTCGATTCCAACAAATACAAGCAAGTGCTGGGCCTCAAGGAGGTGCACGTTCTGTCCGTATTCTCTCTCATCTATGTCGGTCTTGAGGTCACCATGGGAGGTGAGTGTATTCGGATGCGCTGGACTGTGATGCATGATCCGAGAGTCGTGTCACATCGTAGGCTGGAGCGTTACATACATTCTGGAGAGACGCAATGGTAACTCGAACTCGGGCTACATAGCGTCCGGATTCTTTGGAGGTATGTAGCCACCGCCCTCAGCCCACCGATATTGAGACGAGCTGACTATGATGCAGGATTAATGCTCGGTCGAATCCTCTTGATGTGGCTCAACAAGAAGGTATATGGTTTTTCTGATCATGAAAACGGTGTGCTCACCTTTGGTAGATCGGGGAACGTAACGCACTCTTCCTCTACGCCCTACTCGCCATATTGTACGCCTTTGCTTTTCTTTACAACACCGCTCCTACGCAGCTCCACTGACGCTCCCGTCCTACAGCGTGGAGGTGACTGTCTGGGTCGTCCCATCTCTCATCGAAAACGCTATCGCGGTCTCCTTTGTCGGCCTGCTGCTCGGCCCGATGTACCCCATTCTCATGAACCACTCGACGACTATACTGCCGCGCTGGTTACTCACGGCTTGCATGGGCTACATCGCGGCTGTCGGACTCGCAGGATCCGCCATACTGCCGTTCCTGACTGGGCTCCTGGCGTCGAAGTTCGGTATCGCGTCGTTGCAACCCTTGTGAGTGTTCCTCAATCGTCTGCGATGTTTGCGGCTGACTTGAGGCTGATCCCCTACTAAGCGTGGTTTCGATGATGTCAACTCTCATCGTCATCTGGGCTATCATTCCCCGCGCACGACTCGTCCCGACCTAGGCTGCTCGATAACCTTACTCGACATCGTGCAACAATCATCATTAGAGATATGTCTCCTACGCCGTGCGGGGTCTTGCAATTCGGTTCACGTACTTTTCCGGGGTTTTCAGTTGCTGCCACTGCAGGTATCGTTGTATCTTCTGCGTAGGGTTACTGTGTTCGTCTCTCGTTTGCATCCTGTATCGTGCCGATTATGAAGACTTTGATCAAGTGATTGTTGTTCTTTTCAAGTCTGCTTTTGGCTCAGCTTGGTATCCGTACGGCAGCTGCGGAGCCTCGAGTAGCAGATGTTCAGACTGCTGCCGTCGGCCCAGCCTAAACACAACATTTATCCGGTATCTCGATTGCGATCACGCGAATGCGATCATCGTATCTCCGCATTTCCCCGTGCAATGCGGGGTAAGAACAGCGCTCACTGGCAGTAGTCGAGCTGCAGTTCATTCGACTTTTCCCTCACATTCAAAAGCACTCGCAGCTGCTGCCAGTTATATCTCACATAGACCTCCGAGCCGCCACACTTTCTCGATGCATGTTCAGCCAGATACAGACGATGCTTCGGCTCAAGCTCTCCAATCCCCTTCTTACCCGCTTATCGAGGAGCAACCCCCTGAGTTCATTGGAGACCGGTCGAAACAATCGTCTGCGCCCTTGAGCAGCGCCGGTGTCGCTACAGGCTCTGCCACCTCCTCTCTCGATTTGCCTCCTTCAGCGGTACCCAAGGAACAAATACGCCATCGCTCCGAGCTACTGCGGACCGAACCCTCCGCCAATGAGGCCAGGGCCAGTGCGATGGAAATGTCCTCTTTGAACCCTCACTCCGCCACAGGCGACGCCGGCACGTCCACCGCAATTCAAGGGGGGTCTTATGCGGATCTTGAAGGCGGGCCGGCCCTTTCACAGACACCAGCTGGACGTGCCAACAACAGCAGCATTCCGGAGAATGCAAGTGTCGATCCTTCTCTGGAGACCGCCCATCGGCGGAAAAGCTTGTTACATTTCGTGGCGCTGTGCGGCTCGCTCTTTGTCAACGGCTGGAACGATGGCAGCACGGGACCGATGCTTCCCAGGATACAGGAGAAATATAGCGTCAGTCAGCGAAATTACGCAAGTAAAAGTATATTGACTGACTGCCGATGCAGCTTGGATTCGCCCTTGTCTCTCTCATCTTCGTCTTTGGCGCAATCGTGGGTGTTTCGTGGTGAATGAGATGACACTGCCTTCCTCTGAGCCGTGCCATGACCAGGGGTTCTTGAGCGGGGCATGTGCGAATGTCTTCCTTACTGACAAGTTTGGCTTCGGGAAGGTAGGTTTCGTCCTTCTCGAACGGGACCTAAGGATGCGGCTCACAACTTATTGACAACAGGTGCTGTTCCTAGGTGCGCGCGATGCGCACAGACCACGGCATCCTGAACTTCGCTCATAGTCCCTGTCAGGCTCACTCTGTCAGACCGCCGCGTATGCTATGCTTGCCCCGGCGGGCCCCTTTCCACTGATGTGCTTCGCATTCTTCGTGATTGGGTTTATGCTTTCTGTCCAAGCCGCACAGGCCACCGGGTATGTCGCCAGTCTCAAGAGAGACTCCAACACGAAGATGGGCTTCTTGCACGGCACCTACGGTGAGCCACTCTTCCCCCGCGTGCCTTGACTTCCGGCTGACGAGACGTAGGCCTGGGTGCTCTGCTTTCGCCTCTTGTGGCTACTGAATTCGCGAAGAGCCCGAAGTATTGGTCTTTTCACTACATCATCTCCGCTGGCTTGTACGTGGCGAACACGGTCTCGCTATGGTATGTCTTCCGTGGCCAGAGACAGGAAGGTGAGGGTTTTGTGGCCATTTCGGCGACAGTGTGTAACCGTGTTCAACGATGACCTCCCGCAGTGATCATGGAAGAAGAGGGAGAGACTAGCTCGGACGCGGATGGTGTGAGCTCGAACAAGTTCAAGCAAATGATCGGAAACAAGGACGTACACTTCCTCTCGGTCTTCTCGCTTATCTACGTCGGAATCGAGGTGACCATGGGCGGTGGGTGTCCAACGATGATCCGGTTTCGCGCATGTACTTACTCAAGCATATACAGGCTGGAGCGTCACCTACATCCTAGAGAAGCGGCACGGCAGCTCAAATTCCGGATATATCTCATCCGGTTTCTTTGGCGGTAGGCGTCGCACCGTCATCTTCCGAGATGCGTGAACTCATGGCAATCAGGCTTGATGCTCGGCCGCATTCTCCTCCTGTGGTTCAACAAGAAGGCGAGCCTATATGTTCGCTAATCAGACTACATTCTCACCATCTGCAGATCGGAGAACGGCGCGCGCTATTCCTATATGCCGTCCTGACCATCGGGTAAGTGGACTCCTCCAGCCTGAAAATTTCGGTTTCACTAACCCTGTGGCCATGTATAGCCTAGAGATCACCGTCTGGCTGGTGCCGTCGCTCATCGAGAATGCAGTGGCCGTCGCATTTGTCGGGCTCTTGCTCGGGCCCATGTACCCCATCCTAATGAACCACTCAACGACGATCCTGCCCCGATGGCTCCTGACCGCATGTGCCGGATACATCGCCGGAGCGGGCCAAGCGGGCTCCGCGGTACTGCCATTCATCACGGGTCTCTTGGCGTCAAAATTCGGTATCACCAGCCTGCCGCCCTTGTGAGTGGATGAAGTCTCGTACAGAGATCAGGTACTCACTGGACACCTCGCAGCGTCGTCTCTATGATGTCGACTTTGCTGGTTCTCTGGGCTTTGATCCCACGGGCGCGCTATGTTCCAACGTAGTGTACTGGCTCGAATCTGTTCGAGTGATTGTTACATCTTCGCGCCCATTCAGATCTCTTCCTGCGATCCAACGTGTGTATGTTACCTGGTCTTTACCTGTGCGAGTGGAGCCATGTGGCTTGGTGACCGGTGTGGACGAGCTTCGGAACATCGTGTTGAATATCTCCCCATAGCACATCCAATCCAATGACCCCGTTTACATACAGCACAACAGCCTGACAATGTTAGCACAGGGGTGATCGTGAGCCGCGTATAGGTATATTCCAAGCGGTCTATCTGCGCTGAGCTACTGGCGTTTGGCAGCCTTGGCCATCGCCGCAGCAATCTGCACGGTCGCTTGCCACCAGATGGCGAAGCCCAGTCCTACAAGGCCGTGAAGCGTACCCCAGACGACTTCCGGAGTAGCACGGTAGCTGTGAAGCGGTCAGATGGGTGATGAGATGAGCCAGAGAGAAAATCGAACGTACGACTCCGCAAGCGCCCCAAAGGAGTGAGGGATGAATCGAGGGGCATTGAAGAGGACCGTGGAGCATGTGACGTGGTAGATGCAGAGCGCGATGGCGAGCGCCCGCTTCCCCGGCAGGAACTCTAGTGTAAACGCGCGCCGATAGTCAGCTACAGCAGGAAGCAAGAATGCCATCCAAAATTTACCAGGAAGGCCAAAGACCAGAAGTGAAGCGAGACAGGTGCCGGCGACAAGTGCCGCGTAGAGCTACAGTTGACCGGCTTGTCAGTCTGGTGGAGACTTGAGAGAAGATGCGACCCCCGTACCTTGATGAACACAAGCGTAGTATTGTTAAGCTGCAGAAATGGCAGCCTCAGAGGCGACCACAGGCCCTGGATGGCCATAGGAACGTCCAGTGCAAAATGCAGGAGGAACACGACCGAGCTATGAGTGGCGATAAGTCTTCCATGCTTGATGTGAACGGGGAGACGTACAAAGGGCTGTTCGCGGCAACAGGCTGCGACATATTGTCCCAAATCTCTTTCCGTAAAGGCTCTGTGCAGGGACAATGGTGGATAGGGAGAAGAGAACGGTGCGTTCGAGGACGGCGGGCCTGCGAACGAACTTGTGAACCAGGCACCGGAGGAGATACAGTGCATGCCACGTGGCGGAACAATAGCCCAGATCTGGGATGCAGATACAGACCGTGAGATCGGTGATCGCACACTTGTTGAGATGATCGCGAGTCACAGTCGCAACACCCGTCGCAAAAATCGTGGCTATTGTGAGCTTACAGCAGAAAACTCTTTCTAGGGTGGTGGCGCGTATGTTGCATTTGAGATTGGGCGCGAGGCAAATCAGCAGGAGTGGCTGCTTAAAGGGAGTATTGTGGAGGCAGCAGCGACCGTAACACTAACAGCAACTTATAATACACATCAAGCTCTGCATAATACTTCTTCTAGCTCTATGTGAACCGATGGCGCGAACCCGAGATGAAACGTACACGATTTTCGTTACCAGCTTGTCCCAGCCCTCCCGACGATCAAGTCGACCCGTTAGTAATCCCCGTCCCCGTCCTCGTCCCCATCGCCCTCCGTGATCGACGACGCCCTCGCCCGGCCAAAGATCCGAATCGTCGATATCTCGCACGCGTCCAAATCTCGCTCCAAGTCGATCATCTCCTGGCCCTCGGGCGGCGCTGCAGCCTCCTCACCGACGATCTCCCGCAGACGCCGCACCTCCTGCCTTAGCCGCGCGATCTCCTCGTCTCGGCGTTCCACGCGGCCCTTGAGCACCTTGATGAACTCGTTTCCGCACCGGAGCAGCTGCAATTTGCTGACGGAGCGGTTCGGGCCGTCGGCGTTGCCCTTGGGGGGCCCGCGCGGGGGCATGGCGCCTGGGGGGAGCGGCTCGTCGGGGAAGCCCTCCTCGGACGGGAGCGGGATCGGGGGCAGGAGCACGCGGAGGTCGTCATATGACGCCTTAAGAGAGTCACGCCGCTTCTGCTCTGCCGCCTTGTGGGATGTCTTCCGGACGTGCATCGGCGGCATGAATGGCGACGTAGGGGAGGCTGCTACGGGCATCATCACCGCATTGCCCGCTGTCAAAGAAAAATATTGAGGTGACCAGTGAGTGGCCGGCGAGAACTCATTCGGGAAATATGACCTACCCGGACGGATGGGCTTGAGGCCGGGGCTCTGCAACGGCATGTTGCCAGCCTTGTCCGTTGCCTTGCCTTTCGACCGGGTGCTCATCTTGCCTTCCTTCGACTTCTGCGCGGTAGGCTCTTCCAGTGTACTCGACTGGGATGCAAGAGAGGTGCCGACGGCTAGACGGCCGAGCTTCAGCATATCGGCCGGAGTGACGCGGGCAATCTCGGTCGTCGGCGCAGGGCCCGCAGGTGAGGCCGGGGTGGGCGGCAAAGGCGGCGAGGAAGAAGAGGTCGACGCGTTAGACGAGATGTTCGGAGGGGCATACGACGCAGGATGCGCGGGCGGGGGCATTGGCGGGTCAACAGGAGACGGCGTATCTCCTGGGACGTCGCCGGAACCCTGCAGACTCCGCTGTGCGGGGCTCGGCCGCATGGATGGCGTCGTGGCAGGGAAGAGGGGCGTGGAGTTCGCCGAGCGAGAGCCCCGCATGCTGCCTCTCCTGGCGCTAGACGCGCCCATAGACGGGGCTCTGATTGCGGGAGACTGCCGCTTCCTTGCAGGCTTGCTTGTCATGCTCGATTCGTCACCACTGGAGGACGCATTCCGCCGCTTGCTGGAGGACGCGGTTGCCCGAGAGCCGCTGGCGTGTTGCGAAGCGATTGTGGGAACTTGGGACGCGCCGCCGTTGTTTGCGGGGCCGAGGAAAGGGCTAGGAATATGCAGCTCGTTGAAGTCAAGCTCGCCGGGGGACATGGGTAAATTCGGCGTGTTGAAAACGAGATTGGGAGGTGCGGAGTGCGGCCCGGCAGGTAGCATGTGTTGTGACATGAAATTGGGGAGGGTAGAGGAGTTTTGCACCATAGAGCCCAAAGCGGAGGGGTTCGAGTGGAGCATCACCGGGGAGATGCTGAAGTCCGTGGTCTGTTGCGCGCGCAACTGATCGGACGGTCCTTCGGCGCGATGAGGACCAAGCATGGATACTCAGTGCCAGAAAGGGACGTACCAGGGGTGAGCAAACCATACTGTTGTGTATCCCTCGGAAGCGGAGGCAATTGGAAGGACTGTCCGCTCAGCATCCCCATCTGCGGCCGTTTCGTCAGCATTTAAGCACGCGCGCATAGACGATAGCGGTTATGTTGCACGTCGCGTACAACAGCACCAACAGCACGACCTCGAGAATATGACTCGTACCTGCTGCTGGATGATCTCATTCTGCAACTGCGTCTGCTGCTGCAAGAGCTGTTGCAGCAGGTTGAGCTTGATCTGCTGCTCCAGGAGCGCTTGCGATAGCGTTTGCGCAGGATGTGACTGAGGCTGCATCTGCTGCGTTGAAGTGTCCTGACCGGCGAGCAGATTTCCGAGCAGCTCTATGTTGGCCTGCTGCATGTTGCCCAGGAGCTGCTGATGTTGCTGGTGCTGCTGCTGCTGCTGCTGAATGGACTCAGAAGCATCGCCAAACATGTCTCCAGCTCCCTGTCCAGGCTCCGTTTGGAAGAAGGAATGCATGGACGACAAGCAGAGGTGGATGGTCGGCACCTGGCGACGACCGGTGGTGGACGAAAGTCGAAAGGTGCAATAAGCGCCATTATTGGAACTCAGGCACTCCGGGGAATTATGCCTAAATCTCTTCTACTGCTACGCAAGGGTGTCCAGCTTGGAAGCAACTTTGGTGCAGTGGTTCGCTCTTTGGCGCTTTTCATCGTTGCGTTATCCTTCGTTCGAGTCCGGCTCTGCTCATTCTTTTTCTCTCCACAGGTAAGTGACACTCTACTACTCCAAGTTTGCTTTTGCCGTTAGTCCCATGCGCTTGCGATGCGTGTGCAGTAGGTACTCACCGGATGATTAGACACTGCTAGTGACTTACTACATAAGTATTCGTAGGGTAAATGCGTTGGGAGGTGACCATTCCTACTTCCATTCGCCCTGGGAGCACTGCCGCCTCAGTCTCTCACAGCCATGGCATGCTCCAGCCGGCGGCACCTCACATTCCCTCACATTCTAGAGTCACAAGCGTCCAACTATACGTCCCGTGGGTGCGTTTGTCCCCCATCGAGCAGGAACTGTTCGCCAGCAGCCAGTGCGGTGCGAACGCGGCGATTTGACCTTGGAGTTGCCCATCGAAGTCTGTCTGCTACCGGGAGCTTCGCGGCGGAGAGCGTAACTCCAGAGCTGGACGGGCATTTTCCCCCAGACCCAGAGTACGGACACCCGGTCAGGAGGTCCCGAGGTATTCTTGGACGCCGCCCCGGCCCACTCCTGCGTCTCTGCACCTCGCGGTGACCGAGATCGTCGTGGGGTCAGCTGCCAGGGATGGAAGCTCAGCCGCTGCATCGTCATCCGCGAACGTCCGCCGATGGTCGTGGCGGCTAGGAGTGGTACACCCGGTCATACGGCGCGTCGCAGCCTGAAGGGCTCACGCACGCCGCGCGTCAGCATTCAGGAGAAAGACCGCAGATTTCGTTCATGTTTCCCTTATCGTGCAAGGTGCGTACGTGGGAAAGCCGAGGCTGAACACTTGGTCCTGACGACTCTTGAGAGCGTGCCACATTAACGGCGGCGTGCTGTGACAGGATCGGGCCTCGGGCGTGAGCGAGGGCATGCCGATCCGCCCGGGTCACTCAAGGTTTGCGCCGGTGCATCAGCGCTCGAAATATAACCTGCGCGATAGGTAAATGAAGCCGGTTAGAATTCGGCTGCGGCGAGGAAGAGGGAAGTGAGAGCATACCAGCACGAAGGTAGCTCATCATCGGCGGATGCGGTCGACTCCTTTTAACCTGAAATCGTGGCCGAGCTCCACACATAGATAGGTTATGCCGGAGTTAGTGTGGAAACACATTCACGTGTGTGGTACAGCGACTTCCTAAAGGAACAAGGTGTGTCTCATGCGGTTCAGCGCGGAACCCACGGGGTCAGGGAATCCAAATTGCTGGTGAGCGACAGAGCTGTGACTGATGGACGTGTAGGTATTTAAGCTACGGCCATTGGATGCTGCAGCAACGTCTTCCGCTCTGACATATTAGCATGCAGGAGACTCCAGGAGCTGCGCAAGCGGGGCGCATCGTAGCACCGAATCGCCGTCCCGCTGTATGCGCATGCGCACGGGCGTATATCTAACGGGTAAAATGCCCAAATAGTCTGTCGGCTGAAGAATCCGGCATGTCCTGAGACAACCGCCTTGCGCCAACGGGGTGCGCAGGCCTATCGTAGGTATGGGGGCGCCTCGCGCCTTTCAAGCTGCGCGTACAGTCGGCTCAAGTGCGCCGAGTGTAAGAAGCATATACTCACGTTGAGGCCGACAAAAGCAGGTACCGCGTCAAGTACGCGAACCACCGACCCAGTGTAGGCGAGACCCAGACATGAACCACTGATCGAGTGTAGGCGTGCGTGACGGAGTCCCATCTCAACCTCGACCTAAAGAAAGGCGCATTGTCGATGCCGATGACCAACCTGCTGCCCGATTGCTCACGGATGAGGGTTCCCGATATATAGTCCCTGCCCTCGCCTTCTCCCGCGTACAAGTCAGCGAAAGGCAGAGGCATTACTGCGATGATATTAAGAGTGGGTCCGAGGATACTGGGACTTACGGAGGTCGCCTGCACGGAGGAAGCCTTCGAGCGCCGGCGCCCGTGGCGACTGACGTCGGACACGCTGACCACGACACACCCGCACACGGCTAGGGCAGGCAGGAGCACAGCGCCCAAGCGGTTTAATAGTCGTGATAGGTGTAGCTGGATCGGTAGGTAAGTAGATCAGGTAAACGGCGAATCAGGAGGGAGAAGCACAGCGCCTGACCATGGTCCTCGCATGTCTGTCCGTCCGCATATCGTGCTGTAGGGGGCAAGAGGTGCTATCGCAAAGGAGCTATACGCCACATGATATTGCAAAGAGAGCAGGGGGGCGGATGCCGCCTGGGAGTTGCAGTCTCTTCAGAGCGGGTCCGGCAACCTAGGTAAGGCCCGTATAATCAGTGGGTGCGAACGACCATCGTGTTGATTCCGTTAGTAACAGGCAGATTTACGACGAGGCGGAGAGTATCTCACTTTGTCTACGGCACCCGCGAGTCGCGCGGTGCTGTGCCCCGTACGTGGGGCTGCACTGCCCTGTTGTCCAGGCCCAGCTTTGTATGCGAAGCGTCATAGCTACGTCTGCGAGGGCACGGCGTGATATGCGCAGGAGTCATCCTGGTATGAGAAGAACCATGAAGAATGATCAACTTTCGTCACCCTAGCAAGCGGACAACTGCATGCAGGGGTCTCGCGCCTTGGACACCGTCTCAACGTATCGAGCGCCAACGGCGCTGCGAACAGATCTCGGAGCGGATGACTCGTGCCTACAACCACATAGTTGCCACCGATCCCCACACCGAGCCACGCCCAGTCGATAGTACCCCCGAGGCCGTCGGTGCAAAAGTACCGTGATACAGCTCCCTGGGACGTAGACCGAGGCGTCGTGCATAACGAGAGCCGTGGAGCCGCACGAAGCGAGCCGAACGCATCCACGACGCATGTGGCGCGGACTGGAAGCACCGTCCGGTATTTACTCAATGGCGGTAAGTACCGCAACCATCGCACCCGAGCTGCGAGCTGACCGAACAGGCGACGGACGCCTTTCTGGTGTGCCTGCTAGAATACCGGAGGATATACGCGGCGGGAGAAGGCAGGGGTTGTCGTCAAGGAGGAAGACGCCGAGTGGGAGCGCGCCGGCGGCTGGCGGGGAAGCAGCCTCCGCCTTCGATCGGTGGCCTGTCGGCGTGCGTGCGCACAGACCGCCGCCTGGCGGTGCCCGGACGCGCATCCGCCTAACGCGTTTGGGTCGACGTATTCCTGGATAATGTCCACGCTAGAAGGCCGCGGAAATTCATCTCGGCCGGCTCTCGCAGACAAAGGCCGACAAAGTGGTCCGTTTGGCGCCCGCGCGCCTGACGTGGCGGCGAGGACCGAATAGGGACGCCCTTTGTTCGTGACGGGAGGGATGAGCAGCGTCGCAGCACGGCGACCAGACAAGGTAAAAACCGACCTTATTCTCGCCGGGTGAAGAGCGCAGGAGGGGCGATCTGCGCCCTCCGGATAGCCGACGCCACACCGGACGCAGCGCTCCATCCGCCGAATTTTGCGGACGCTGCGGGTGCCTCGAGGGCAGGCTGGAGAGGAGAGGCCCGTTCGCCTGACGATCCTAGATACCTAGATCACTGGGTCCGATCGAAGCATTGCCGGTGCAGTTGTGGGTGCCTTCCGAGTGCGCCTTACGACGGCTTGAAGGGAGACAATCCTGCAAGCGAGGACTAAGCCAGCATCCTGTCACAAGGAACTCCGGCCGCCCACAAGCGACGCCAGTCGGCGCTCGCAAGTGCGTCGGGGACGAGAGGAAGCAGATGGCAGCAAGCAGACATCGCTTCGGTAGCCGATCGAGGTGTGAACCGGAGAACGAGGCTGTTTGACCTACCGGTACACGCAAGGAGGGAGGCTACGCCACTTTACCGTCATAAGGCAGGTGGGAACCGCACGGCATGCAGATCTCTGTCGAGGCGTCGCAGGCCGCATGTCAGCATGCGCAGCCTGGGAATCAAGGATAAGGTCTGTGTGTGGATCGAGTGTGGGCAGAGGACGTACCGCTAAGCAGCAAGCGGCGGGAAGATGGAGGCTGTTGAGCGGGAGCAGGAGATCGCAGGGTAGCGTCGCGCCACCACGCCAGGGACCATCCGAAATTCCGGCAAGGCTATCTTCGACTCGGCCCAGAAAGAACACGGACGGTGGCAGTTTTGCCGCCTAGCCCAGCCAACTAGAGAGGCCGAACTGCGAGCAACGTGCCCTTTCCGGACGAAGGCTGGTCGGCGAAGCAGGCGGCCACCACGAGGGCCGTTGTCTTCTCGATCTTCGAACGCGGCGAACAAATGATCAGTGAGGGACGGACAGCGGGCGTCTGCAGCGAGGAAAAATAATGGAAATCGTGTGCTACCGATATGTGTGGATAACTGCCACCACTAGTCTGCTACGAGTCATGTGCTGGAACCGACCCTGGAACACGTCCACGACCCTGCCCACTGGTGATGACCTACGACCAGCCTTTGTTTCCTCCCGAAGGAGGGCGTCTTGGGGGGACGAAGCTGTGATGCACGATAACAGGCCTAAGAGCACATCTTCCGTAACGGACAGCGTAAAGGGACCGGCTGTGGGCTCTTGTACGTGTAACGATGCCTATGGGTGAGGCGATGGGAAGGAACGCAACTGCTCCGGGTCACGCTCCCGCAGAATCACACCTTCGCTGAGCTTGGGGGTGCACATCGCGCGTTGGAGCCCTCCAAACCAGGGAACAAAAGGGGTCCGTCTGCGTGAGAAAGGAGGAGCAGTTCCGATGCTCCGTTCGTTCCTGATATATCCTAGGATGATCACCAACAAAAGAAGGGGATGCGGTTCGCAAACTTCCGCGGCAAAGGTGGCAAATGAGTTGCCCGAGGCTGGCGTGGCGGTCTACGGGTCGAGCTCTGGCGGGGGAGGGCGAGCGTGGCTAGACCTGGTGTGCGATGCGGCTTCGCTGGCCTGGAAAGGGAGGGTGTGGGTACGCAGCGACGCGAAGGGGAGCGGTGAAACGCGCGCGGCATCAGATGCCGGCACGAGTAGCACACGCCGAATTTTTAATTTT
Source organism: Pilatotrama ljubarskyi (assembly GCA_022385805.1). NCBI lineage: Eukaryota > Fungi > Basidiomycota > Agaricomycetes > Polyporales > Polyporaceae > Pilatotrama > Pilatotrama ljubarskyi. The sequence continues at coordinate 65,425 of MU277712.1, read as the reverse complement.
GGACGGGAAACGGACGAGAGCAGTCGTGGTTGGCTGAGCAGGTGCGGTCAGACGCCGGCGAGGCCCGAAAGCAGCTAGGCTTGCAAGATGCCACGCCACAGGCTGGAGCCTCACGGGCCTCAGCGAGGAAGGCGTGCCACGCAGTCCAACCTTCCGAGGTTGTGGTAGATCAGGAAAGACAGGGGTTTACGTCTGTTGGTGAATGGAATGATACGGGGTGGTCAGGCGATAGTTGAGATGTGAAGATGTGGAGGATCTGATTCTGCACTCCGAGTCTGCGCGAGCGAGGTGTCCCGCCGCATTGTCTGCTGCAGGCGGCTGGCGACGAGAACAATGGCGATTGTCGAGCGTGCTGTGCTCGCCGCGCAGGAAGATTGGGATCAGATTGCAGGCGAGGGCAGCCTTAAGCGGAGAATTCAGAGAACCCGCAAGATAGAAGAGAGGCAGAACGTTCCATACATTACGTAATCTATTTACTCGAATTGGCGCCGCACATTGCCGTAACAGAATACAACAGACCTATATCTTCTCCACGCTCTGCTACGCCCTTCACCTTCCTTCCCCCATCCCCCGCGCGTCCCGTCCCACCTTGTCCCCATGTCCTATTACCCCTACAAAAGACGGCGCACCGCGACTTCCGTCCTCGCCGGCGACTTCGACCCGCGTCCGGCCCGCGACGTCCTCACTAGCCTCTTGAACGGCGTCCCCACCCCCAAGCTCACTGAGGAGGAGCAGGAGGCGCGTCGAACCAGGAAACGCGAAAAGAGGGAGAGGCAGAAGGAGAAGAGGGAAAGGGAGGAGAAGAAACGCGCAAAGGCGGCCGCCAGGGTCGCAGAGAAGCCCGTCGCCCAACCCGTCGCGTCGTCCTCAACCGCGCCGCCTGCCCCCCACGGCGCGTCGAAGCCCGCGATGACACTTCCTCGCGCCACTACATCCTCCTTCTGGCAGGCCAGGCCCCAGATCGTCATCCCCAACCTCCAGAGGTCCGCGTCGTTCTCGCCGCCGCCCATGCCCTCGTCCCCACCCACCACCCCCGGCCCCTCTGTATCGTCGCGCACGTCGGCGACGTCGTCCAAGCGGCCGTACACGCCGGAGGATGGCGAAGACATCGACGGTCGCAACCAGAGTGTCGAGAGCCAGGACACCCAGACCAAGCGGCCCCGGAAGAAGCGCCCCGCGGCGCGCAAGGGCTGGAAGGGCTGGGTTGAGGGTTCTCCCCCGCCGTCGGAGAAGCTCATCAACCTCGACGTTGCCACCATACTCCCGGAGCGTAAGACCAGGAGCGGGAAGAGTTTCGACGCCATCGGCGTAGGCAAGGAGGGTTGGGTCTAGATGAGGTGCGTGCGGCGCCTTTGTTTACGGTTGAAATTGCCTGACACATGCGTCAGGTGCTTGCCGTTCCTCAATGCTTTCTTTTGCGTACTGTACGTCTTTGTGCTTGCTGCTACTTTCCCGCCGTTGCTCGACATGCCATACCAAATCCTCATATACGTCCTGCTGGTCTATTCCCCCAATCGCGAGACTCCTTCCTCGGGTTCCTTCTTTTTGGTCGCACAGTTCATTGTTCATGTTGCTAGGGCCTTAAGCTTCACCACTATCGCCAAATGTCTTGTATACGTATGTCGTCACCTGTGCAGTTGTCAATACGAAAGAAGTCAAGACGGTCATGACCCCTTCTCATGCACCGGCGATCCGTTGTACAAAGTACTTTGTTTCCCTTTCCTTCTTCCCAATGCCTAATCGTCGCTTGTGCTATGCTTCCGACATTGTATGCTATGCCAGACCATTGCAAATCAACCCTTTGCTGCTACCGCCTCCTAATTGCTCGGCCCCGGAACCATGCAGGCGGCGCGGCTCGCCAGATCGCCCCCGCCGCCTTGCGCAGTACCTGCCGGATGGTGTCGACATTCCGCAGCTCCACGGGGTCGACTCGGGCGTCCCGTTCCTCCCACCATCGACGCCAATCGATGTCATGCCGCCGCCCATGTAGATGCATGCGGACAGTCGTGGTGCCTGCTTGATATCACAGATGCGAGCGTCATGACAAACAAGCCCTCACCCCAAGGAACGGTCGGACCACAGGAAGGGGGTCAGAGAAATGCCCCCGCCATGGCTCCTGGACTACACTACAACGCACGAAGTGGACAAGGAACCCAGGAGATCTCCACCTTCCGCTTTAGACTGTGTAGGCGGACGGAGCTGCAACTTTGCCGTACGTGCTCTTTGTTCTCATCGGGGCCGTGCGCCTCAGCTCCCGTGCGCGGCCAGTCGCTCTGGTATCTCCCCCGGACATGAGAGAATGTCTGCATGTCCACTCTGAGCATGTACGACCGATAGACGGATTGCCCAGGTGTGTATGTACGCCCGACTGCCCAGGGGCCGCCGCCGCCCGATCGTACGGATCGAGACGACGATCGAGGTGAGCGTTGCAAGATGCAGCGCACGATCAACCAGCACGCCGCCGCCAGGGACGTGCGCATCCCGCCCGCGCTCGCGAGCAGGCCGAGCAACGGAACGGCGTGGTCGCGGAGGCAACCCGTTTATTGGAGGCGACCCGTCCGTGACCCGGCGGGAGGCACCGCTTTCGTCGGCTCGGGGCGGGCTGCAGTGGTCTGAGGAAATCTCAGCTTCCAGCTCCGCGTGCGCGTCACAGTGCGCAAACTTTGTTTGCTTGATCAGGCAGGAGGCGCCCACGGCGGCTCAGGCTTGGCGTCGCGCGCGTCTGTGCCTTTCTCAGCCTCTTCCTCGTCGCCGCCACTACCTTGCTCGTCGCTCTCCTCGTCCTCGTCGCTGTCTCTGCTCTTGGCTTTCGTTCGTTGGGGATCTTGACCGCTGCGGTCAGCCTAGAACAGCTTTTCACTCGTGCCACTCCGCTCGGGACCGATCAGACGGGCCGCGACGAGTCGACCGCGAGCCCGGAACCCGAGCCCCCACCTCCGTCTCCAGAACCGGACAATGTTGACGCATATACCGTTCCCACCGCTCCCGGCACCGCCCTCGTGGTTCCCGGGGCACATGCTGCAGTTCCAGCGCATGCTCCCAACGCTGCTCAACAAGACGGACGTCGTGCTCGAGCTGCGCGATGCGCGGCTCCCGCTCACGAGCATCAATCGGAACTTTGAAGGTGCGTGCGGGTCTCTGTCTGTCAAAGCTCTGCTTCCCTCTCCCACATTGCGGACGGTGGGCGTGAGAATGGGCCCGTGACAGTCCGCCTTCTGAGGTGCATGTGCACGGATCATGGAACGGTAGGACTCGGGGGCGGAGAGCACCCGCTGGGCCTGGGAATGGTCAACGTTGTCGCCGGCTGTTGGCGTCGTACCTTGGCGCCTGCGGTGAATTGGCGGTGCTAAGGGAGCTCTGCTCGTATACCCTACTCGATCACCCCGGGCTCGCAGGGGAACGCTTGATGTACAGTGCGATTCGCAGCGGCGTCAGTGGTCCAGCGATGACTGCAGTAACGCCGTGGACGGATGCCAAGATTGTGTTCATGAAGCTGTTGCCCCGTAGTGTTTTTTGTGCACTTCGCCGTAGCCGTATGGCCATGGCAATGCAGCACCGAACGAATTATGCGCATATATGCGCAACTGCTGCCAATTTTCTTCCCGGATGCGCGCTGGGCCCACATTGTCTGCATTCCCCATCAGTTCTCCCGCTGGAAGGGCGAGAAGTAGACATGTGAGATTGCCGTTGGACACATGGAGTACCGTTGGTGCTTACTACAGGCCCTTCCACCCATCCATTAACGCAACCGCTGATATGGGCTCTCCAGGCTGAAGGCCGGAGCACCCACGGCGAAGTGCGTACAGTACGCGTGTGCCTCGTGGAGGGCAGAGTACTTGCACCGCTAGAGCCCCTTCCTAGTTGGCCGTACTACTGTGGCGGATGTACAGGTCCCTCGTATCCCGCGAAGACCGCATCAGTGCCGTACGGAGGAGCTATTGCCCACTTTTGCTCGGCCGTCTGGCCTCCGCTATCGGATCCATGGGGCACTGCTGACGCTGTCCTCATCGCTGTCCAGCCGTTCTATGAACGCCTCAATTCACCTTGACCCGTCCCATCGTCTTCTAGCGTGTAGTCGACGAAGTTGCAACCATCCAACATATTCTCTCTTGGCGCCACGATTATTCTTCAGAATAAATGTGCTGATCCCTTACCCGTTGCAGGTGCGATACAGAAGTGGAGACGTGAACGAGGCCGGGGTCCAATAGCCGGCCCCGCAAGCCCGTCAGGCGCCGACGCCACTACGCCGGTGGTCAGCTTGGGTGCTGCCCCAGCATGCGAACGAGTCGTGGTGTTCAGCAAGCGTGACCTGGTGCCGGAATGGGGCATCAAGGTTAGAACCCCACTATATCGACACGCAGTGTAGAGACTAATCACCGGTCACAGCCATTCCAGCGTGCAATGGAGACCAAGTATCCGGACCAACAATGTTTCTTCGCGTCGTGGAACCGCACGCATGACATCAAAGCTTTAAACGAGCTCCTAGTCAGTATGTCCCGGATTATCTGCGGTCGCACTACGTATGACTCATGATTACGGTCAACAAAGATTTAGCGAAGAAGCATCCGCACAGACCGGAGCTCAACGTCCTGGTTGTCGGCATGCCTAACGTCGGCAAGTCGACCTTGCTCAACACGCTCAGGAACATCGGTATAGCAGGTCGTAAGTTCCGGGCCTCCTATTTTCTGCGGTTATCCGCACGTTCTATGGCTCACCGCTCTGTCGCCGCGCTCGTAGCAACACCGAAAGCGCTCCGGACGTCTGCGCAGCCTGGAATGACGCGCGTACTCTCGACTCGACTCAAGTTATCCATCGACCCGCTCGTGTATGCGTACGACTCCCCCGGCGTTATGCTACCCTTCCTGGGCAAAGGTGACAAGGGCGCCGAGCGGGGCGTGAAGCTTGCTCTCATAGGCAAGTCGCCGTTTACCGCCACGTTCTCCGCACTGGCCGCGCTGCCGAGCCCGTGCTCATGATTCGCTCGCTGACCTATATTGAACTCTCCGCGGTGCGGAAACAGCCGGGATCAAGGAGGGTCTATATGACGCGGAGACGCTCGCGTCGTATCTATTGTACCGGCTGAACGTCCTGGACCCTGTCTGTGAGTAGCCCGCCTCATGTTCGTCTTTCGCCGTATAACCTCAGCGAAATTGACGCCGCCTGCCCCCTCCTCCTTTGCGCTTCCATGCCATGACGCACCTGGCCCTCTATAGCCCCTGCGTACCTGCAGCTCCTCCCGCCAGAAACACCCCCGCTCCTCTACGTCCACGACTTCTTGGAGCTGTTGGCGAAACGATTATGTATGCTCAAGCGAGGAGGCATTCCGGATACCTCGCGAGCCGCAGTATGGTTCATCAAGTGGTGGCGAGAAGAGGGCGGCTTGGCGTCGGCTTCTGCCCCCGCTCTGCCCGCCTATATCCCGGAAATGGAACTGCGAAGCTCACGACGCGGTTGGGGCTTCGATCTCGAGTGGACCGTGGAGGCGGCGGAGTCGGGCCGCTATGACGAGGCCCTGATACAGGCGAAGATGGAAGAGTGCATCGACCGGTTCGACGCCGCGGCCAGAGAGGAGGAGCGCGATGGCAGTGCCGTCAGCTCGACGCAGGAGAAGAAGTTGGCAAAGGAGATGCAGAAGGCTCGCCAGCAGGCGCGTTCAAGGGCAAGGCTAGCCGCGAAGAGGGGACGGTGACATTCCGACGATCGTCCGCCACAAGATAGGTCACAACTCGATTATGGCAGCAGAGCCGCCATCGCTCTCCCCTGCGAGTGACCACCTGCCAGCATCTGCTCGATAGCCTACTCGGACCCAATAGCAGTTTTATACAACGGCGGCTGACTTCCCAGCCACGTCTACTGCATATGCCCGCGGGCCCTAGGCGTCCTCCTGTGCATACTGACGCCACAGAAATTTATCTTACGGTCACGCCATAGTGCCTACAGAGAAAATGCCCAGCTTCTCTGCGGGTATCGTGCCGTAAGGCGTGCCGCGGAAGGCGCCAGAAAGGGATTGCAACCTGGCGAAGTCAAACCTCCAGGCTCAGTGAACGGTACTGCCCGCTCTGGCTACTGGTGGTACCACCTGCTATCATAGTAGCGGGAATTACCAGGCCCGAAGCTCCGCAGCATCCTCGAAATAGAGGACAAAGGTTTACGTCTTCCTCTCTGCATTCGCCCTCCCACTGCACAGCTGACCGCTTCGGGACATGTCACCGGCCGAGCGAGATACCAGCATCACCGCCCTTGCGCTGGATAGGCTTGCTGAGTTCAAGGATCATCATGATGCATCATCGCGACCCCTGTACATGTCCAGATGTCCTAATCGGTCACAATCTCGATGCGAGATTGCGCAGGAGCGTTGGGAGAGACCTTCCCGAATCAGCGCGCTACCATCGGTAGACATCTTGCGGCCTTGCGTGATCCCCGTGGTGCCTGTGCGCTGCGTCGACGTCGCTGCGCATCCGAGTCTCTCTGCCTCGAGCGTTGGGAGGAGCACAGCCGCTTCGGTAGATGTCCCGGTGGTCGAGCATCCGCAGACATGCATGTGGCCACATCGGTTGGGTTGCCACATGCGACACGCTGTACGTGCGTGCTTGTATTCGTGCGGGTGGTCGAAGCACCGGAGATTACGCGGCTAGCGGATACCTTTACGTGTCGGCGTGCCAGTATTGGCCCCGAGGCGTATCTGGCCAGTCGAACAAGTTCGAGTCCGCTCAGTCTTTCGTACGTGTGCCGACGGTGCCCCCTCCCATCTCCCAGCCGCGCACGCTTGTCAGATGTTGGCGTAGTTGCGACGTCCAGCTTCTGGCTCGGTCCTGAAAATACACGCGTAAGGATAGCCGTTAGCACTGGAAAGTCGAAATGATGGCACCGACTCGGATGGCATCAACGCAGCTGCCGGTTGACCTCGATGGCTAGGCTGCCCACTGTGGCCCCTCGAACCTCATGGAGTTATTCAAATGAAGTGGCTGATCTTGAATATCACGGTGCTTTTAGCTGTGTAGGCCAGAGAGTGCATAGAGACGATTGCAGACTTCTGCAGTCGGGACTGAGCAAGATGTGACCGGTACATAACTGGATGCAGCGGCCAGTCGAAACCCCAGCGGAGTAAGTGTGGGCCAGGGACGTAATCCTCCACGATTTTCACTTTGTAGCTTCCGAACCGTGGGGTTATTCACCAGGCACTTGGTCGCAACGTACAAGGTGACGAAGGCAGCCGCTAATATACATATTACAATCGACATACCCTACAATTGTCCACGCCTTCGGCGCGCCCGCGTTACATGATATCAGAGAGCTCCGTAATCCCACAGCGTTTGTGCTACCACAGCACAGGGTCGGGGGTAGTCAGCAGCATCGGGACATGCTCTAGAACAAGTCGACGTAGTCCCGGCCCTCGAAGTTCCCGCCAGTGACGGGCGCCCCGTACGCATCCTCCTGGGCGCCGCCGTCGACGTCCTTGAACGTGAATTCGCGCTTGAACTTTGCCTCCAGCGTCGCGAGCGTGCCGATGAGTTTCGTGCATGCCGTCTCAAGGACCTGTGTGGGCGTTACAGAGCCGTCCGTCTGAATCTTCAGCAGGAAGTGGGGCTGGAGGGGATGTGGAGCCTTGTAGCCAGCGAAGAGCACTTGGGGCATGGAAAGCAGTTGGCTTTGGGTGCGTCAGTGGGTCGGTCCCAAGACGGGGGAAGGGGCCGGGAAGTGACGGCTGCGATACGCACGAACGGAGCAGGTTGGCGAGGGTATGATCCTGCTTGACGATCTTGATCGTTGCGGCATTAGGGATCTTGGTGTCTTCCGTTACCTCGACTCTAGGGAGCGCAGTGCATCATGAGCTCACGCGCTCAGACGGGCAGGGGTGGAATGACGCACGGTCGCTCGCCCTCCTCAAGAACGTAAAGCTCGTAACGGTTGGGTGCATTCATATTGACTACTACGGACAGGAGAAGGGCGCAACGAAAGACAGAGAAGGGTATTGAGACGGACACAGACGTGCCTGTCGAGAAGAAGAAGGTCAGTACAATTGTCTTCTTTGCAGCGGAACCATCAGAAGGGGTCAGGACACATTTTGTGATCACGGAGAATCATTGACAATAAATAGTAGGCTATATGAAGCCACATCATCCGCAATGAACGGGAAAGCGCACTCACCAGACTCAGAACTGACTACGACCGGTGGATGAGGGAGCGAAAGCAAGACAAGGGCAGGGCGTCTAAATTGACAGTGCAGCGGCAACATTTTGTCGGCGTCTAAACCGGTGCCAAATACGGACAAACTCGCAGCCACCGCCCGAGAAACCGTAGCGTTTGGCAGGCCGCATCGTATACGCCCTCAACTCCCGCCTCCCTCAAGGTAAGTTCATGCTGGTTTTCGCCTCAAGACCGTCCCCATCGCGTTCTGCTGGTCCTGGGCTTCCCGTCGGATGGCGTATTGCTGGTTCTTGCACGGATTTCGACGGTGGATGGGTCTTGGGGCGATCGGATGAAGTGGAGGCAGCGAGACGCTGACGGACCTTTGCTCTCTTTTTCGCACTGCTTGCATCTGCCTGGGCGACACAGAAAATGCCGACGCGGTTTTCCAAGACTCGCAAGCACCGCGGCCACGTCTCGGCCGGTCACGGTCGTGTAGGGAAGCACCGCAAGCACCCCGGAGGTCGCGGTCTCGCTGGTGGTCAGCATCACCACAGGTGCGTACATTTCGCCGCGTGCGCCTCTTTGTACCGTCCCTAAGACAGCTGATCCTCTTTCCTACCGTGCAATCGCGTGCACATAGGACGAACTTCGATAAGTACCACCCTGGTTACTTCGGTAAGGTCGGTATGCGCCACTTCCACGTTACCCGGAACCTCCAATGGCGCCCGATCATCAACGTCGACAAGCTTTGGACCCTTGTCCCCGAGGAGGAGAAGCAGGGTCTCAACGAGAACTCGGAAGTCGTCCCTGTCATCGACACCCTCCAGCATGGGTACGGGAAGGTTTTGGGCAACGGCCAGTGAGTAGTATGCACTAGTCTATCTGTAGAAGTCGGCTGAACATACCGTTGTGCAGGCTGCCCAAGCTTCCCTTCATCGTAAAAGCCCGCTTTGTCTCGAGGAAGGCCGAGTACGTTGTTCTGTTTACTTCCGGTGCGACTGTTCCTGACTCCCGGGTGCAGGGCGAAGATCAAGGAGGCGGGTGGCGTCGTCAAGCTGATTGCATGATTTTGTACTTTGCTGCTGTCCTGTTTCCTCATCACGATCTCGCACCGACCCATGCCTATGCCATGACGCCGCAAAGCATCTATGCAATCCATGCTCAGGCTGTACATTTATACCTGGACGATCGTCTGAGCACTGTCTGAAACCTATGCCACGCCATTCGTTGCGTGGATATGTTGAGAGATTGGATGCTGGTCCTTTCCCCATGCACACGTTATTTGAGCTCCTTGGATACGAACACCGTGCGACATGTCTGAGAATCGGCGCCGGACCATCTCACGATCCTGGCAGGCTGCGCATTCCCGCAGGACTCCACGGACCCCGGACACTCCGCTAATGCTGCAGTTCGCTCAATAGTTCCTCCAGGAAATCATGGAATGTTTGTACTTCTGAGCTTCCTCTGCTTCTTGACTGACACCTCCATCGATGCCTGACCTTGACTCGTACACGGCTTGAGGAAAACCGAGGGCAAGAATTACAAAGGAAGTGACAGGAGGTCGAGTCAACGTGAGTAAGTAACGAATGTAAGTCGTCATCCAAGATTAGATTAGCGGGGCGGTATAGGGTCCGCGCCTGCGCAAGTCATTCCCAGTCCTCCTCTCTCACAGACTACATAGTCGCCCCCATCCTCCTCACCACTCCCCTGTGCATGGCCAGTTTCGCCTCCTGGTGTGCGTTCAGTTCGACTATACTCGCATAGACCAGCGGCTGACTTCAAGCAGACAACGCACAGTACGCGACTTGGAACCGGGTCCGGAGCATCCACCAGCAACCCTACATCGCCCGCGTCGACTCACGAACCTCACGCGCAGCGACACAGATGGCGCACACCCAGAACGCCGTCGTTATTGACATGGGCACCCCCGCGCCGGCCGCAGGAGCACCTCAATCTTCCCCCGCCGCGCCCAAGGCCAACGACACTCTCTTTGGCCCCAACATCGGCGTCCTGGGCGGCGGCCCGGACTGGGCGGAAAGCCCTGAGAAGAGCCAGGATGTTTTGACTCCAGAGATTGTGAAGGGCTGGATCGCGAAGAGCAAGCAGGTGAGTGCTTCCGTTCTGGCTCGGGCCTCTATGCCCGCGGGAAGAGCGGCCTACGAGTCGAGTCGTCATATTGGGAGCAAGCCGGGCACATCGGCGACACTGTACTGCGGGTTATGCATTGCGGATGACGTCTCCGGGATTGCTGCCATAGACTGCAGGTCGTAAGGGGCACAGCCTATGTCACTCGAGGCGTCGACGTCTGTAGTTTGGTGCACCTCGGTTGTGCCTTCATTCGTGTCCCATCTGCAACTGCTCCTATCGTCACTTATATGCGTTCTCATCGAATTGGTTGCCTGTTTCCTGGCGATGATGCTGACGTGTCTCGACACAGACCCATTACTCGACCACAACCTTGCAGGCCTTGGTGAACCTGAAGAGACCAACACTCCGCCTATCACCTCTAGAGAACGATGCAGACGAAGCCGACCATGCGGATGGGCAACACCACCATGCGCTCGAGTTTGAGTTCGACTGTGATGCCCCGAAGTGTGGCATCCGCGTCCACGTCCTATTGCCCCCCAAACACCCCATGGCCGGCAAGCCCGACGCCTCGGGCTTCTCCAGGCTCCTTGTTTTCGAGGCCGTCGTTGACGGTGGGTTCGGCCGGATGCTCAAGCTTGAACACGGTGCCATGCTGGAGCTGGGGAGATTTGACAACAAGCGTGCCGCTTCGCCGACCGGTGAAGCGGCTCCAGCGGGTTCTTCTGCCTCTGAGTTGGAGAAATCGCCAACCCCCGAGCCTGCTGCCGAGAACAGCCATCGCCGGAAGCGCTTCACGAACTTCCACTTCCGGAAGCGGAGTACCGATCGCGGCGTTGCTGGTCCAGCCTTGGCCGTTGTTGACGCTGACGTGCATCCTCCTACGGAGGGCGACGACAAGGCCAAGGAGGCCAAGGACGACGAAGACGTCGGCGTCCGGGTTACCATCCGTCTTACCGCGCTCGATGAGGAGGGCAAGGAATTGCCGTCCCCTAATGAGCAGGTGACTTATCTCCATATTGTCCGCTTCGGCGCGCCACCCGTTGCCGTCGACGGAGTCCAGGAGGAGGACAGGCGCCCATGGGTCGTCAAGGTCGTCAAGCGCGAAGCTACGGTAGGAGCCTCTCCACTTCCCTGCTGTACGTCAGCCTGATGCTCGCCGTCAGATCGGCCTGCACACCTTCCACTTGCACGAAATTTACGGTCTTTCCGCCAACTCAAACACTCCCTCTCATACAGCCCCGGCTCCGACCGCATCCCTCGACACGCACACCTATCCTCCCGCTTCCCCTCCCTCCATGCCCGCCGATGACGAGTCGTTGTCCGAATGTCTGCTCTGCCTGTCCTCGCCTCGCGAGGTCGTGCTCCTGCCGTGTCGTCACCTCGTTGCTTGCCGCGACTGTGCGCTGAACATGATCGAGTTCGGTGCTGGCGGTACCATCGTCCAGAACGACAGCGAGACCAATGGCGCGGGTACAGAAGCGACACCCGCGGAGGGCGCGGCTGAACCCAATGCGGAGGGTACCGCTGGTGCACCGCCTGCCGAAGGCGCACCTACTCAGGCTCCGCCCATCCCGACCGTCCAGGCCAATCCGCGTCGCAAGAGAAAGGCCAAAGGCTGGTTCTGCCCGGTATGCCGCCAACGTAAGTCTCTCCTGCTAATATCCCGGCTTCGCGCAGTAGTTTATGACGTCGTTTCTAGCTTACACTTCTTTGCTGCGTATCACCACCACGCCGCCGGAGAAGGACGAGAAGTTCGACCACCGCGACTCTACGTCAGGCGACGAGCACGCCCCCCAGGCTACCGTCCCTCTACCGGCCTCGCCCGCTGTGCCGCCGCCGGTCGCCCAGGTTGACCGCGGCCGCTTTGCGTCTATCCCGCGGCCGGGTTTCCTGCGTGCGATTGGTCGCCAGGGAGCGCCGCAGCCCGACCTGGAGCGAGGTGCCGCTCCGGCTGCGACCGCAGCATGAGAGGGCTTCAATGCCCTATCTCGACCATACAAGACTTGGGATGTTCGTCCGTAGCTTGTGCTTCTCTGCTTTCCGTTCGAGGATGTACGATTAGGGTGTGGAGGATATCGGGTGGATTGTTTTCCGTGTTGTATGTAGCGGTGCTCCCGTCCCATGTATGCTTTTAGTACGGTCTGACCATATGCGCCCTATACTATGCTGTTTACCTGCGCGACAGGACTTGTGTGTCAATCAATGGCGAGCACTACACCTTCCAGATCAAGCACAGTCGTTCGCCGCTTGTACTGAGGTCCAGGAGCAGGAAGCGCCCGCACATGTAAATAAAGTACCCGTTTAACGCACGTCGACCATTTCACTCGATTGAGGCCTTCCACTCGCTGCTGCCGCGTGAACTGCACTGTCTCTACGTTGATTTCTTCGTGTTGCTAGTAAGGCCTACGCATAGCATTGGACAAGTGATCCCCAGCTCCGACGTGCACGCCGCGCAGCCTTGCGCATACATTGCCTCACTGCTGCTGCGCGTACTTCACTCCCCCCACGCGTCTGGTCACAACCGTCTCTTCAGCCTACGCCCGGGACAACGCAAGCATGTCTACGGATCCATATCATGCCGTGCAACAGGAAGTGCAGGCGTCCCTTCAGAATGCCGCCACGCTGCGCGCGTCGTACATGCGGATACGCAGCACCGCGCGGGAGGAGAGCGAGGAGCTCATTTGGGCGAGGAATGAGGCGAGCCTGGCGTCCAAACTCGTTATGGCTCTGCATATAGACTAATATGACACCCTGGGTATAGCTGAAAGCGACTCTTGCAGCGCTGGAGGCGGACTTGGAGGACTTGGAGGAGAGCGTAAAGTGAGTCCTGCCTTCATCCTTGCCTGATCAGCATATCGACGTAGGTGTCTGTGCAGTGTGGTGGAATCAACGGGAGCGCGGTTGTTTGGCCTGGAGGACTCGGAAGTCATTGAGAGGCGGCGATACGTGAGCCATGTCCGTCGCGAGATTGAGGTATGTCTGGTGCCTTGGTGTGTCTCCTGCTCCTTCTCGTTAGCTCGCACAGGGGTATGCTCACGTTGCCTGCAACTCGTTCCTTGTCGCCTACGGTAGAGCATGCGCGCGGAAGTGGATGGTCCGGAGAACCGTCGCTCAAGACCTTCCTCAATGGTCGGCTCGTCCAATCGTGCGGTAGACTCGTCTACTGTACCAGAAGGTGAAGACTCACAAGCGGAGTGGGCCAAGCAAGAACAGCAGGTGGGTGCAACTGTCTAAGCGTTTTCATGCTCGCACATACTGACTCGACGGGGTGCAGATGATCATACGCCAGCAAGACGAGACTATGGATTCCATTGCCGGCACTCTCAATACTCTCCATGAGCAGGCCGGACTCATGGGTCAGGAGATTGGCGAGCATATCGAGTACGCCCGCACTTGTGTAACTCGCCGAGAGACGAGCGTTCTGACCCCTTACCTTACCATCCGTAGGATGCTTGATGACCTCGAACGCGGGGTCGACCGCTCTGACGCGAAGCTCAACACTGCGATGAAGAAGATGCGCAATTTCATCCGCCAGACCGAGGGTGCGCCCTTCCTCTTTTCTCCTCCGTATTTGTTGGCCTGAAAGGCGTATCGCAGAGACCAAGTCGGGATGGTGTATCGTCATCCTAATCATCATCCTCATGGCCTTGTTACTGGCTGTATTACTTGTATAAAGGCAGGACTGCAGGCATATATCCGTTATTGTACTGATCAAATAGTATACTTCGCCATTCCCTTGGGACTCTTGCTTGTATGGATCTCGTAATCTTCTGGAGTCGCATGGTGTACACTCTTCTTTCTTTAGATCCTCGTTTATTGCCCTCGAGGGCCGAGCCCTATGGTAGGCAAAAGTGCTACGTGTATCTGCGGGGTATCTACACGGTGGGGTTACCGGACGTAGGTAGGGGGGTGGGGTTGGGTTGTAGCGGCAGCGTAGCTGCCGCATTCAATAGGTCGATATATACTAGAGTGGGAGAAGAGTTGAGTCAGTAAGAATAAAAGAAGGAAAAGGTACCTAAGGGCCCGACGCCGTGTGCACCGCGCCGGCTGCGCACTAGCAGCAGGGTGCCGGGTTCTAAACCTGCCGCCCTTGACGAGCGCGAGTCCGCGGCTGGATAGCGAGTCTCTTGCTGCGGGAGGGGTACGTGCACCTGGCAGACACCAGGGCGACGTCGGAACTCCCCCGGCCCCAACGCGGAGGTTACGCACACGGCATGCCCAACTAAACTACAAGTGAAAAGCTGCTGGTACCCAATTGTGGATGGTGTACACTCGAAGTCTAAGTATGCCACACTAGCGGCACTGGTAGTGCTGCCAATGCCGAGGCTGCCGAGGCGGTTGGTAGACACGTGGCAGCTGTGGCTGGGTGTGTTGTTTGCGCGTTGTTTGTCCGGGCGCCAGCCGCCGACGACACCTGTGGCGGACCAAGGGTTGCTTTTCTCTTCGCTCCGCTTTGTCGTGCTGGTCGACGACGCTAAGGACGACGGCCAACATATCTAGGACGACGTCAACACAGCTTCTACTCTATCTAATCATCTAATATCTTGTTTTGTACACTCTAACAACGCCATGTCCGCCGCAACCAACAGCCCGCCTCGCGCCCCGCGTGTCAAGTATGCAACGCCTCTCGGTACCCGCTGGGAGAAGGAGAAGGCCGCTGCCGGTTCAAACGCCTTCGAGTACCCGGACGACGCCAAGTATGTCGGCCCTTGGGTCATCGGCGAGTGCGTCGGCAAGGGCGCCAGCGGTCGCGTCAAGATTGCCCGACACCGCCGGACCGGTCAGCTAGCCGCCGTGAAGATCCTACCTCTCCAACCCTTTCTGACCTCAAGAAATGCCGCTAACGCTCAGGCCAAGGCTGAGAAGCAGCGGTTGGGCATTGACAGGGAGATCATCATGATGAAGCTCATGAATCACCCTAACATCATGCGCATTTACGACGTCTACGAGGGCGAGAAGGAGCTCTACCTCATTCTAGAATATGTGGAAGGAGGCGAACTCTTCGATTTCCTGGTCAACCGCGGACGGCTTCCTCCTCTTGAGGCTCTGGCGTACTTCAAGCAGATTGTCTACGGTCTCAACTATGCGCACACATTCTCTATCATCCACCGCGACTTGAAACCCGAGAACATTCTCATCCACTCTCTGAACCCGCCACTCATCAAGATTGCTGACTGGGGTATGGCTGCCTTTGCTCCGCCGACTCTTCAGCTGGAGACTAGCTGTGGCAGCCCGCACTACGCTAGCCCGGAGATCGTCAATGGCCACAAGTACACTGGGACTGCTACTGACATATGGAGCTGCGGTGTCATCTTGTATGCTCTGCTGACTGGTCGTCTACCCTTCGACGACAAGAACGTCCGTACTCTCCTGACTAAGGTCAAAGTCGGGAAGTACGATATGCCGAACTTCGTCGACCCTCTAGCGAAAGATCTTCTGTCTCGTATGCTGGTCGTTGACGTGCACAAGAGAATCACTGTATGTCGTGAGCAGTTTGCGCATATATCGACCCGCTAATATTGTCGCTGCAGATGTCCGAGATTCTGGCTCATCCTTGGCTTGAGGGCGTCACCCCCGGTATCACTTATGTTCTGGCTCCTCCTGTCTCTGAGCTGGCGAAGCCTCTGCCATCGGCTCTTCATATTGACCGTGACCTCTTCGAGTCTCTCTGCGTCATCTGGGGCCGTCACGCTGACACTGAGGGCATCCGAGCTGATCTCTTGAGTCCTGCTGGACATGGCACACTGGCTAAGGCGTTCTACTTCCTGCTGCAGAAACATCGTGAGAAGACGATGGAAGAGCACGGCATCCTCATGGACATCGACGAGGTGCTGAACACGCAAGGGAAGGTAATCTTGAAGCAATATGCTGCCCCTCGCTCGAAGCCCGGCAACCGCTCGTCCTTGGAGGTCTCCCGTCCGTCAAGTTCTCTCCCTCAAGCCCAGTACCTGCGCTCGGACCGTCCAGCTCCTCTGCCGCCCTCTCGCACACCCTCGCCGAAGCCTCCTCTGGCCATCACTACTGCCGCGCCGACTGACCGCGCTCCCTCTCGCCCCCACCCTCCGTCCCCTGTTGGTCCGCGACCCCAGAAGCCTAGGCCTCAGGCACCGGGCGCGAGAAACACGGTCACGTTCGCTAACCCTCCGGCCTTCGTGCCGAACCCCGACGTGCCCCGTGTCCGCTTCCAGAACGCCGGCGTCATCCAGCGACCGACCAGGATGAAGATGTCTGACCCCGAAGCCGCTCGCTATATGCCGCCTCCTATGCAGCGCAATGGTAGCGCTGTGCCTCAGGGCCACCGTGCATCCTTGGACGGCGCCATGTTTGTGGCTCCTGAGTCCTCTCGGAACACGGCCGTCTCTGCCCCGGGTATCATCTATGCACCGCGTCCCATCCCTGCTGCGGCTGCTTCCTCAGTACCCGTACTGGCGACTCCTCGTATCCCGGACGTCGAGATGCAGGTCGTAGACGAGAAGCCAGCCACCAGCAGCGATCCCCAGGTGTTGCCATGGCCTCCATCTCACATGCAGACAGCGCCAACGACTCGCGCGACACGACAGGGGCACTCCCCGGAAGACGCTAGTGGAATCCCTCGTCGACAGAACCGTATGTCTGGCATGGAGCATCGCATGGAGGTGACATGGGAGAGAGCCGTTGGTGGCGAGAATAAGGAAAATGCGCATGGAGAAGGTATGGCGCGCGCTCCGCATTCCGACTGTCAGTCTGGCGGTTTAGGCTTTGGCCCCTCCGTCCCTATGGCGAAGGAGATGGGTAACATGCTGTTCTTACAAGAGTCCGCCAACGGACAGCAGACAAAGAAGGAGAAGAAGGCCCGTCGTAAGTAGTACGCCGCTTGCACTCGCATCCAGCTCACATATCGTCCCATTCGTGCAGCTCCCCCTTTGGACTTCTCGGGCCCTCCGCCGGCTCTCCAGAAGCGGTCTACCTTCTCGGTCGGTTCTCCTCATGTAGGCTCTCCTCCCGTCGTCGGCATGTCTCCCGCTGTGGGCGAGTTCAAAGGCTGGTTTTCCAATCTCTTCCACTGGAAGGTCCAGTCTTACCTCCTGTACTCCGTGCTGGACCTGGCTACCACGCGCGCCGAAACCACGAGATTGCTCGAGCACTTCGGCACGACGGTTGCGATGGAAGAGAACGGCGGGTGGAGTGTCTTGCGTTGCCGAGTCGACGACTTGCACGACTCCAGCGGCCTCGTGCAGAAGCAGGTTCGCTTCCGCGTCGAGTTCACGTCCTGCTCCCCTTCCTCCCACGGCGGCTTATCGAACCCCAACGCGACTCCGCGCGTGTCGCAGAACTCGCAGACCTCTTTTACCGGGCGCAGCCGCGTCGAGAACCTGTCTGGTTACGAGACGGTCCTCGGGTTCGTGCTCGAGAAAGGCAGCGTGTCCACCTTCAAGGCCCTCTATCACCGGCTCAGGGGAGAGTGGCGGCTGGACGCGCTGCTGTCTCCGACGACCGCTGGCGCGATGGGCGCACCGATGCCTAGCATTCAGCAGCAATTCATGGCGTAAATAGTCCCTGGACCGTCTTCCGGGTGAAGTAGTGGGGCCTATGTCGCCGGTTGGCTAGCGCAGGCAGCTACTGAAAGAATTGAATTGTCCGGCCGATACACACGAACACTACATCTCTAAATTGTACAGTCTTTACTACGTGTCCCACACAGACGATGTTATGGCTCTACGATCAGGATTTATGGCTACCATGTCTCGTACCGTCTCGGATGCCTTCTGATGGCAACATAATACCATACATATCCAGCCGATACTTCCATGCCGTTGCAAAGAATCTGTCCGCAATCTTCCTAAAGAACGCGTGACAACTGACATAGTTACAGTCTGGGTACGTTCGGCCACGCGCGGACTACTGTACCGTATTTGCAACGCCCGCTGCCTCCTGCATGGGCGCTTCCTACTACAGTACTTGATTATAGCGGACGCGGACCGCCGGGCTCCGACTCACCTCGCGATCTCTCTGTCACTGACCGATGCGTCGGCTGCTACTGAGTACCCCATACACAACAGCCAACGTGCACCAAAGACTTGAGATATTTACGTTCACACCCACTTGGTTCATAAACTTGCTACCACAACGGGGCGCTCGGTGAAAAACCTGCAGTACCAGACGCACGCATTGTACTCCTCGCCATCGCGCTGCCTGGCCGTGAGTCATCCAGCTTAAAACTCAGGATATCATCTGAAAGGACACAGCAGCAGAGGACCCCCGACAATCAGTGGGTATGCCTGATCTTAGTCCGGACGGAACAGGCCTTTTCGGAGGGCTTATGCCTGTGCCAGTCCGGACAAATCGACATTTTAGCGCCCAAACGCCTGTGGCGAAGTCCGGACATTGAGGCAGGATTCGGGGGTCCGGGAGGCCGGGACGGAGCATTAGGCGCCCGCCTGACCGGCGGACCGCCGGCCTGTGCCGCTAGCGCCCGCTCATCCGGACGTTTTTAATCCAAAAAAAGGGCCTACGCCTGTGCCAGTCCGGACAAATTTGGGCGCTTATGATGCCTGTTCCCTACGGACGTTTTGGCCAAAATCGCGAGACCCCGGATCAGGCCTCCTCACCCATTGTCGGGGGTCCTAGCAGCAGCCAGCTCTACTAATAATAGCACGTCCCAGATTATTCTAGGGCGGTGGACGGACGAACTGTCGTCTAAACAGCGGAGGTAGTTCGGGGCCGTATTGATCGCTCTACCTCTCGGCACCGCAGAACTGGAGGACGCCCCGGAGCAGCTTTTGCGGGGCAACTGATGCGAAACACCATTCCTGTGTTCGAGAGTTTTCGATCTTCCCGATGCCGGTCCCGATACCTCATCGGCAGCTGAAGATGCACGACTACGTGCCCATCGTGCTGCATGAAGGTGATGTCATCTGGCTTTTCTTCATTCAGCTCTACTTAGACGTTCATCCAATTTTAGAGAGCGCAATGTTTCCTGGCTGCGTCGAATTGCTCCGCATGTGTTATTTTGGGCCAGTCGTCGCTGCAGCGGCAGTCATGCAGGCGGTCAGTTCAATTACTTCGGGTATACTGACGGACTTGCTTTGCTAACGGACTCTCTGTTGATGGTGACGCAGGATCATCGCCATGCTCTCAATGGCATGCTGTGGGTATATAAGGAGGGATCCCAGGCAGCATGAACGGCAGGTCGTCTGCCTCTCCTGTGACAAACAGAACATTCACGATGAAGACCTTCCTCGCCGCTCTTACCATCGCATCCGCTCAGCTCGCCGCTGCACATTGTGAGTGCTTGCATTCTCACCCAAATCAGAGCTGCATGGCGCTGACAATGATCATGACAGACACGCTCCCTGACCTGATCGTCAACGGTACGACGAACGCGGATTGGCTCTACGTCCGGACAACCCAGAATCACTACACCAATGCACCCGTACGTAAAGGCTCAATCACTGCTGGGAGTTCAAGATGATTACTGAAGGCTCTCGGGACCTCGGCATCAGATCACAGACGTCAACTCGACTGAGTTCCGCTGCTATGAGCTCGACATGAACGCGACGCCTGGTCAGACTTCCATCGCTACGGTTGAGGCTGGCTCAACGATTGGATTCAAAGGTAATGTGGGCAGCACACTTAGCAAACCTCCATAACTAATCGCCTCCTTCACAGCGGTGAGATATACAGCCTATAATACTATTCTCTTGTGCTCAATCGGCATAGGACAATGCTTTCTATCACCCAGGGGTAGGTTGATGGCTTCTACTCAGTCCAAGCCATGGCTCATGACATGTGCCTTACTCAGTACTTCTCGGCATACATGACTCCTGCCTCTCCCGCCGCCAACAGTCCGGAAGCCGGTACCGGTAGGACTTGGTTCAAGATCTGGGAGGACCCTCCGGTGTTCGAGAATGGGCAGCTCGTCTTCCCGTCACAGAGTAAGCATCACTCACGCAACATACCTCATTCCGCCTCCTGACGCAGGCGTGTCCAGCCATGGACGAAATAACCTTCACTATTCCAAAGAGCCTTCCAAGTGGGCAGTACCTGGTGCGCGCAGAGCAGGTAACCTTTGTTTGGCATTTCCGGATTCCAAGGGATTGTCTTACCAACGTGAGAACATGCCAGATTGCTCTTCATGTCGCTTCTAGCGTCGGCGGAGCCCAGTTCTATCTCGGTTGCGCTCAACTGAATGTGGTAAACGGCGGTAATGGGACGCCTGGACCGCTCGTCTCCATTCCGGGCGTTTACACTGGCGTACGTCCTTGTCAGTTCGGGAGCTGAGGTCGCAGTACTCGCTGACACTTCATCTGCTCTAGTACGAACCAGGCATCCTGATAAACATCTACGACTTGCCTGCCAACTATCCAGGGTACACATCTCGTGAGTCCATCGCTCACGTCCAAGGCATTGCATGTGGAACCTGACAGCGTCTGTCGTAGCTGGTCCGGCCGTCTGGCGAGGATGAGTGGCGCCGAAGGCACGTTCTTCGATGGAAGTCAGGAGGTCTCTGAATTGACTTGGAATTGCCTGTGCGGCGCTCCCGGTAGCGTGTCTGGACATCGTGTCAGATAGTCTCCCGTAAACGACAGCCGTATTACAATCCGTGAGAAAACTAGGCACGGGGGCAACGTGAACCGTGTCTTGACTGAACCTCGAGCGAGATTCACGACTTTAAGGTAGCCTCACTACGACTTCCGAAGTGGTGTGCTCCTCAGTCGTACTGGGCGTCCAGTCCTAATGGCGAGATAGCTACATGTGGAGTTGACGCAGGCGGGGCGCTGATTTATACTCGGAGCGTGGATTCGTTCTATCAGCCCTGCCACGAAGCCCAGAGAACGGCCGATGCAGACGAAGGCCATCTCAAGTCTACGACATCAGTAATACTATCACGATCAATTTGGCTCGCAGTAGTCCTTTTCTTTGCAAAAGAGGCTGGCACGAGCAGGCGGATGAGTGATGGAGGCAAAATTAAATGGCCGGAGACGTCGAATAACAATGTTACCAAATTTAGCTAGGTACGAGGGTGGACCTCGCTTAGGCCGGCTAGATGTCCAACTTTATTATGGGCCGCCATCGTCAACCTCGACGTCGACCTCAGGGCCTCTCCTCATTCTCCTGCCGCCTCTATCACTGTCCGCATGAGCTGGCATAGTTGCGGACTTCTTGGTCGATTCAGCGTTACGACTTGGCGCACATGAGCAAGGGCGATGTTCTATACTTCGCAAGTATAGCTCATCGGCAGACGATCCATTCACGTGCGTCCAAGGAGGCGAGAGGAGAAGAGGAAGAACACTGACTCTTCGCCCATCCAGTCGCCTCGTCTGTGTGGCTGCTGTACGATCTCCTGACCACGTTCGACCAGGAGGTGGGCGCCCAGAATGCTTCTCACTGCAGAAGTTAAAACTCACCGATGATCATGCGACTTTGAACTGCACCTCAGGTGGAGTTTGTGTGGAGGTGAGCGATGAATCGAGCCTTTCCGAGCGCAGTCTTGACAAGCCTGCACAGATCGGCCAATACACTCCCTAAGATTCTCTATCTCGTCTCCAGATATGTCGGTTTATTCGGGCAATTGTGAGTGAGATATCCTCACGTCGACGACTGTCCTGTCGTCCTACTCTCCAAGGATTTTTTTCCGGCTGCTGATTCACCTTGCAACTTCTATCATGATGCTGATATGATCGTGCAGCATTCTCGCTACGGATCTGCTGCCAATATTGTATGGTGTAACCTGTCCTATCGCTTCGGGCTATCGCCTGACTCAGTCTCTCAGTTGTTTCGACAGCCTCCTGGCTTCGCTTACTCTTCTGGCGTGTCTGATCTTGAGCATCGAACTGAGCTTGATGCTGAGAATAGACGCTTTGTACGGGAGGTCCAGAACAGGTGAGGGACAAACGGTCCATCGTAGCGTCGCGGTCCATCGTAGCGTCGCGGTCCATCGTAGCGTCGCGGTCCATCGTAGCGTCGAGAAGCTTACATGCTTGTAGTTCGTACGGTTCTTGCCGCTGCCTTCATGGGTAAGTCATAACTGTCCACATGCGTAAATGTATCACTGAAGCCCTCCTATGTAGCGGAGGTTGGGGTATGTTATTTGGCAGCGTGTCCATTGCAGTGCCCTTACCCGAAGCAGACTGCGGCAATCATCAGCGGGCTCACTTATCCTCGAGTATACGCCGAGCTGCGATCATTTCCGCCGGAGTGGCCGTTCAAAGGGTGCTTCTACCCTACGGATCTCTACCTGTACAAGTTATGCTGGTACGTAACGCAGGACTGGTTCGGCCATCGGACGCAACTCATCGTCCTATAGGATCCCTGTTCTGACATTCGAATGTGAGCGCGGCTGCCCTTCTCCTTATTCCTGTTTTAAACGCGGCGGATCAGCCCTGTTATTTTGCCTAAACGCCGCCAAGTGTATATCATACGGACCACTGGACCACACGCCGCTAATATACCGTCTTTTCCGTGACGGCAGTGTTTACTTCGCCATGTAAGTGGTCCCCATGAGCCGCGTTCAAGCCTGTGACTGACGTCGGGCTGTACAGCGCATTCGGTCAGTGCATCGTTGAGAGCCGCAAATGTAGTCACTGAACTTGCAGCCGCTTTCGACAGCATTCATGCTCGTATGTACTATCGCCCAACTCCTGGGCATCAGCAGCCTGTCCAGCGTAACAGCAACGTAAGTCGCAGCTTATGCCAGATCAGTCACAACGGCTAACATGGAGATGCAGATGGATTTCCGCTGTCTTCTCGTACTCCGTGAGTTCGCTTCGAAACTCGCGCCATCTGCCGTCACTCACGACAGGCCATGCATGAAGGGCTGTCACCTCTTGCTGAGCGTGCGGAAAGTGGCAGCCCAGCGCGAGCGGCAGGACCTGACGCTGCTTTCCATCCACGCCTCGGCGATCCACGACGAACCCAAGTCTGAAACCTACCTCGACAGCCCAGATTCGCTGGAACCGCCGCGGATGTCGCTGCCTCGTCGGATGGACTCCATCGAGCTCGTCCCTACGCGCATGTCACTTCGTCTCGATCTCGCCGGACTACAGGCTGCTGGCGGAACCACTCCCGGGCAGCGCATGGAGTTGTGCGATTGGTCAAATCGCCGGAGGAGCGAGAGCCAGTCTGAATCGGCCACTTCTGGGTTCGCATGACGCACCCGTAGTAGCTAAAGGCTCGTTTGGGCCGGACCTTCTTCTAGTATATAGACCCGTCAGCTTGTTGTACATTATAGGTCCACCTCTTGGACGTGCCCTTCCCTCTTAGCTCCTCGAAATGCATGGTTCTGACAGGATTGACCCTGCCTATGACGACAGTGCGGATCTCGAAGGCTTTGCCCTTCAAGGCGATCGTCTTGAGAGATACAATACCCTTCCCGAGACTGGATGGGTTGGTCGACTACCAGAACGATCACATCGACGCAGGCGGGGCGTTGCAAGAGTACAACACAATAATGTATAGGCTCGCAAGCAGAGTTTACATGAAACATAGTTACGGAGCAAGGACGAGCTGAGAAGACATTAGGACAGCGAAACTAGAAAACATATTGGTCCACGACTGCAGATAATTAGCTCAACTGTGCGACGCTCCCGCCGCTCACGGGGCCCATGTCGCCCTCCGTCGGCGCCCCGCCCTGTACCTCGCTCACCTTCGTCCCCTGCCCACTGGTCGCCAACCCAGCCTGCGCCTGCGACACCGCGTTCGCGAGGCCCCCGTTCGGCGTCGCGCCGTGTTTGGCGAGCTCGCTCTTGACGTTGTCGAGAAGCCGCTTCAGGTTGACGCGCTCGTTGACCAGCGCCATGCGCGCGCTCTCCAGGCTCTTGCGCTCGTCCTCAAGAAGCTCTTCGAGTTCCTCAAACTGCGCCGTCTTCAGCTCCAGCTTAGTGAGCGTGAGCTTGATGAGCGACGCGAGCGTCGAGCGGATCTGGAGGTCCTCCGCGTCGGCGAGCGCACCCGCGGCTTTCGACGCAGACTTGAGGGCAAGATCTGCGGCGCGAACAACCTTGGAGTGGGGAATTGCCCTCGCCGCTCTCTGCGCCTGGGAGTCGCCACCCGCGTGCGAGTCGACTTGCATCTCGTCGGATTGCGGTGGCTGTCCCTCCGTCGACGGCGCGGTCTCACTGGGCTTGTCCGCGCTGGCGTCCTCCTTTGGCTTGTCCTCGTCCATCTTCTCCTCATCCTTCTTCTCGTCGCCCTCCGTAGGCTTCGCCTCGCCCTCGGTCGCCTGCTTCTCCCGACCCTCGGCTGTTGCCTCCTTCTTGTCGCCGTCCGTGAGCTCGTGGAGAGCAGTCTTCGCGGCCTCCGCCGCCACTCCGGGGCTGATGACGCCAGCGAGGAAAGCCACCACGCTCATGACGGGGTTGTCCGCCTGTTCAAACGGCACACGCGCATATCGCAAGGGTCCCAGGTCACCCTCGGCGGAGACGTACGGGTCCTCGATAGGCAGCTGCAGGAATTTCCGAATGCACTGCTGTGCGGTGCGAGTCCCGACGTGCTCCTCGATCGCGGACCAGTCGTCGTCGTACATCTCAACACCCTCGAGCAGGAGCAGAATCTCCTGGTCCGTCCAGTCGTCATCCGCGGTGGTTCCAGCCGCCTGGTGTACGCCATTGGCACCGGTTGCGCTGGTGAGCTTGACGAAATCACCGCTGTACATGTGGGATGGGAAGCGGCCGTCAAGGTAACAAGGTGGGCACAGCTCGAAGTTCTTCTGCTTGAGCGAATGGTACCGCACGGACGTGCAATCGACACCGCACGTGTCGCACTGGTACTTGATGGTGGTGGGGTTATCGCCGGAGACACCGTTCGCGCCGTTTGCGAGAGCGGAGGCCTCTCCGGCGGAAACGGGACGAGAAGCCTTGGCGGAGGTCTGGTATATTGAGTTTCGGAGTTCGAGGGATGCAGGAGTGGGGGTAGAGGAAGGTTTCATAGCGCCATTCACGGCGGTTTGGGCGTTCGGCTCCTTTGGCCTGGTTCCGGGGTGGAGAGACTGAAGACCGCGAGGTGTGTCTAGGATGACACGGAAATGACCCGTGAACGGAGGGGCAAGCGCAGCGGGTCGCTGGTCAGGGTCAATCTGTGAAGTGCGTCAGCATCGGGGCCTAGACTGGCGTAGTGCGCTGTGAATCATCGAGCAGCGCATATTTAGTAGCGTGAGTCCGTACATATGCTCCCATAGTTCGCATGGGCAACGTAACGATGCTGAGAATATGAAGTGTAGGGTGATGTCGTAATTGATTTCAGGCATACAGGCCCCCGCAAGCATAGCATCGCCAGTTTGGAGACACGGAACCTCCTCTAGGAAGAAATCAGGAGGAAATAACCGCACCTGATAGTTGATCAGCCCCCATTGCTCGAGGAATGCGTGGACACGCATAATCGCGCACACGTCTCCCGCAAGATTCCTCCTGCACGCGGTCACGGTAAGATACTCCGACGGCCTGAGACGGTATGTGTTGATCATGAAGTCGCGGTAGTCCTTGTAGATCGCGGGAGTTTTGGACCGGTGTCGCGAGTTGAAGAACTCGGGCAGCGCCCTCCGCTCGATGGGGTGTATTTTTGACATGTCGAACCAGGCCGCGTAGGAGGGGATGATGACTTCGTGCGTCTGAGCAGCGAGATACTTGCGTGCTTGCTCTTCAAGGCGCAGTCGCGTAGCCTCGAGTTGGGCGGGGTCTTCATCGTCGTTCTCGTCCGCGGACTCGGCCTCCTCGTCAGCGGCATCTCCGCCCTCCGCCATGGACACGTCTCCGCTGTCGTCCCCGCCCTCTCCGTCACCCTCAGCCTTGAGAAGACGCGCTGGGACCGCGCTGGCCGGCTCCGTCGAGGACCCCGCGGGCGCGGGTGGCAGGTTGCCGATGTCGCCACCCTGTATCGGTTCGAGTTCGCTGCGCTTTCCGGCCGCGTTTTCAGGGTCGACGGGCGTAACTCCCTGATTTACGGTGAGGCGTATGCGCTTGGCCTCGGACGAGGCGGGTGGCGGCGACGCCGTGCGTTTCGGCGAGGACATGGTGAGACAGGTGGAAGTTCGAGGCAAGCAGCACAGCGCGGTAGGCGCCCGTGCACGACCGGTTTTGTCACTCTGACACTCCGGTCCTCGACGCTTTACCTCGACGACGAACTCTCTCGCGACAGCGACGACATCGACTGCTTCTGGGTGCCCACCGGCTGGCTGCTAGAGCTCTTGACGTTTGTCCATGGCATCATGGGTGCTTGCCCACCATCCATGGCACGCACTCCTCCGCGTCCGTCTCCGCTGGGACGGCCTCGTCAAATCAGGCAGCTGGACTCGCAAAAAGTTCCTTAGCACCCCTCCACTTACGACGGAGACCCCTGCAATGCGACAAGTCAAGGCCTATCCATACCCCGAGAGCGCACCGGACGCTACGCTATTCGAAGATGCCAGCCAGGAGTACCACGAAGCCGCGGGAGGCACCGAGGGATATACAGCGCTCTACCCCGTGGACTCCGTCACGGACCACCCAAGCATGTTACTCAAAGAGCTGGTGAAGGCGGGCAAGTACCGGGACGCCACGCGAGTCCACAGCGAGCTCGTTCAGATGGGAGTCGGGGTCGTGCAGCATCCCGTGTACCACTTCGCCGCTTGCCAAGCTCTCCGCGACCGAAGCCTCACTCCGCAGGAAAGAACGGAAGCCTTTGTGCAGTGGTGGTCACTCTTCCCTCCAAGGACGGAGATTCACGATGCGGAGCGGTCGATCCACAGCGTCTTCGCAGAGACTCTTCGCGAGGACCCAGCGCCCGACGTTCCTCTCCTCATACGGTTCGCTCTACTCGCTGCTTCCAAGGGCTATGCTCGCCTGGTGGCCGAGGAAACAATCCCCGCAATTACTCGATACGGGAGCGCTCGGGTCGCGTTACGCTTCCTGGAAGAGTTCTGTACCACCGCATGGAACTACGAAATGTCGCTGGTTGAAGATAACCGTCATCCTAGAGACCTCTTGGATCAACTTCTCAACGATAAATTTCCAGTGTGGTATAGCTCCGCGATCAAAGAGCTCGCTGATACTGGGAGGACCTCGTCTGCCATGGGCCTGCTGCATCTGGCGCGCTCTCGGGGCATGCGCATTAGACAATCCGCGTGCGGCGCACTTTCCAGGCTGTTCAGGCGCGAACCAAACGCCGAGGCCGTTGCGATGGTCGCGCGCATCCGCAGATTACAAGACGGGGAGTCAGAACTTCCGGAGGATCTGACAGGGGAGGCGTGCTCTTCTCATGAACATATGCACGTCACCGTCAAACCCGATTCCCCAGGCACGTGGCCGCCTTCAGCGGGCCTCTTTCCTGGGAGTTCTCCACCGTGGGTCAAGATTCCGCGGTCTCTGAAGCGTTCCTCCGCCAAAGGAAAATCGCTCGTATCGGCAGAGCAGCTCTGGCGGTTGGTCACGACCTACCAGTTTGTGAGTCGACTCCGTGCTCGAGCTTACCAGCATGAGAAGCTCTACGCACAGTGGGCCTCCGCGGAACTGCTACGCTATCGGACCTCCGACAGTGCGCTCACCACGTTGGTGCAGGTGTTCGAGTCTCATTTCCATGTGGTCGGCGTCCCCCGCATCCAGCTTGACGTTCGTCTTAGCGGTCCTGTGCCATGGCGCCAACTCATTCGCCGGAAACTCGCCCCATCTGCCTGGCACACGCTCCTCATGTGGGACGCCTTCGTCGAAAGGGCCCGTACTCGATCGCAAGTGCAGCGGCTGTACATACAGTTCTTGAGGAATGTCGCGACGTCCCGCGAGCTTCCTGTGTCTTCGGTCCCCTTCGTCTCCTCCCAGCCCCCCATCGAACCGAACGCAGACCTCGAGGAGCACCGCACTATCCCTCCTCCTTCTCTGTTCGATACCTGCCACTTCGCCGTGTTCATGCGCGCTTTCGAGCGTGTCGAGCTCCCCCGGGTCTCTTCGCGCGTCATACTCGACATGTATCACTTGGGTTTCGAGCCCAACTACGAGGTCTTTCCGGCCTTCGTCTCCTCACTCCGCCACCTACCCTCCGACAGCCCTCCGACCCCTATGTTGGATTTCTTCGAGGAGCAGATAGACGAGGGCGATCGTGTCACTAAGGACTCGCGTTCGCCCCGCACGCAGACGCTGGTCTTCGTTTACACTGGTGTAATGCGCCGGCTGCTGCTCGATAAACGGAGGGCCGATGCGGAAGAGGTTGCAGATCGCTTCAAAGCCAAGGTGCCGTATCACGTGGGGTCCAATGCCGCTACGGACGAGGTTCTGCGCGAACTTGGCGTGGCCACTGAAGCCGCAGCGCCCTAGTCCAACAGACTCGAGGGTCAGGTGAGCCTAGTGATTTCGCTCCGAAACGCAAGATGATTTACACTTTTGCGTGTAGTATCCGTAAGTCCTTCGAGCTGCATTGCCAACCCGCTCGCGATACGCGTTATCCGTGTCACGGCTTGCAGGGTTCGCACGGCGTCCAGAGCAGAAGTCAACCTGCGTGCCGGAAGGGTTCCGTACCTGCTGGGCCGGAGGGGGAAGCCCATCTCGCTCCTATCTCGGAACCACCCCGTTCGGCCAGCGGAATTAGCAGCGAGGATGGGTATGGGCCATTCGGACTGCGGCGGCGGCAGGACGACATACAAGCCGGAGAGAAGGAGCTTGCTGCGCTAGAGGGGCCCGGAATTACATACTAGGCGGCCGCTTCTCCGATGCGCTGACTTTGCCCATGGTACGTGTTTGTATCCACACTGATACGAGCGACCATTCATCGGACTTCTATCTCATGTGCTTCCTCCTCATGCATTAGTACATACTCGTGCAAATTCTCTGTCGGTGGCTGCGTGAACTGCATTTCTGTGAGATAGCTATAGCCAAAGACGGCGTCCATTTTCTTCAGCTGAGGAGCGTCAGTGAGAACGGAGGCTCACTTTGTGCAGTAGCGCTTCAACGCGGTCTACGTCAGCAATACGTTCGGATCGCGCGTGCGTACCACAAATCGACGACCTGGCGCTGCTCTCTTTGACATGTATTCTGTCTCGGATACGATCATTACGGCATGTCCGGTCGGTAACATCAGCATTCGGCTTAGGACCCGGTGTCCCCGTCAGGCTCGGGCCCTCTGCCTCTCTCGGACGTCGCGAGCGGTCGGCAGGCAAGTGAGGTTCTCTACCGGTCCCGCACTGAAGTAATAGGTATTCCGGAAGCAGAGGTGAGTGCCTTGTTGCAAGGCACCTGCCGAACGCACACATGCCTTCTATCAGATGACACATTGCTTCCGCAAGAAGAGCTCCCTTTGTACCGCGATCATGCTGCCGACGCGCATTAACCGCCCGTGCTCCGGGTCTTCGAGGGTTGCACGACGAGTACTCGACTAGCTCCATCCGACGCACGCGATGATCACCGGGCGGACACCGGACTCGGACCTGTGCACATGAGAGCGACGACATTCAGCATTGCCAATACCATAGTTGAATGGACGCCGTCGGAGACCGAGTACGCGCGCCCGACAGTGGCTGGCCGCTGGAACGCAAACGCCTCGCTTCCTTCCCCGGAGAGGTAAAGTATTGTAGGCGAGTTCTAGTGATTGATTGCTTCCCGGCGTAATCATCATGTCGGAGTTCTTGAACACGGTGATTTAAGAACCTTCAATCTTGTGTGGACGGATCCCATCCTCCTCCGCGGCCTACCCAAGCGTCAGTCCGCCACTGCATTTGTCCGGGTTCACCAATGCTTCTATACGTAATCTTGTCGTGCGGGACTGCTTGGGCGATCTGGTCTCTATTACGCCCTCTGTTCGTGAAGTCGCCCCTGGATGTCGTCGCGGGTCCCCCCTCGAACTCCATTGTGTCTGGTATGCCATTTCATGCGTTGTGTGTTGGCTGGTTATTGATTTACTCCCCCACCTAGGCAATCTCGCCGAGCTTTTTGATACCGATGCTTGGGCCTTCCACGACAAGATTTGCAGCGAATACGGGCCCGTGGTCAAGATCCATGCCCTACTAGGCGTAAATGGAGCATTTCCGCATCTGAACTCCATCCTAATAACCTGCTCGTACTCCGCAGCGGAAATGGCTGTATGTGTTTGACCCCACAGCACTACAGAATGTCATTCTCAGAGAACAAGGGACCTACGACCAGATTGAATGGCTCGTTCGGTGGGTGCGATCTTATTAGCGAGCCTCCAATGCCCGTCTTTCTCACCTGATATCAGGTCTAACAACATGCTACTCGGCGCTGGCCTATTGAGCGTGCTAGGTGAGTGCCTTCTGCGTAATGCGTCGCCTGTCAGTGCATCCTACATGCATACCTACAACACACAGGGGACGCGCATCGCAAGCAGCGAAAGATGCTCATGCCGGTGTTCTCGGCCAAGCACCTTCGCGATCTGACGCCCATCTTTTATGAGGTGACAAACAAGGTGAGTGAAATTGCGCTCGCCTCCATGTCCTCTGATTCACTGCAGAACAGCTGGTGGAAGCGATCTCCATGCGTGTCGGCGACTCCCCTCGGGATCTTGACATGCTCGAGTGGATGGGACGCACAGCGCTGGAGATCATCGGACAAGCCGGCATGGGACACTCATTCGACCCGCTCATATCGGACGAGGCTACCGATCCATTCAACAAAGCCGCGAAGGTGTATCTGTAAGTGGTGCCATGCTATACTGTCCACAGGGCATGTCCTGACGTTGTGCAGGCCCCTATCCTTCACCCCCCTGATGATGGTCGTACGACAACTGTCTCCGATCCTGACTCGACTGGGTCCTGCTTGGCTCCGCCGCTGGATCGTCGATCGCATTCCCTCCGACAACATCCGTAAGCTCAAGGAGGCGGTAGACGTCCTGCATAGCACGGCTGTGAGGATCATCGAGGAGAAGAAGGCTGTGCTTCAGAAGGGAGAGTATGCTGCCGGCAAGGATATTATGAGTGTACTGCGTAAGTCTTCGCTGATCGTTGAAGTTTGTGAGTACAGCGACTGAATAACCGTTTTACAGTGAAGGCGAACATGTCTGTCGGCGACTCCAACAAGCTATCGGATGAAGAAATTGTGGGTCAGATCAAGTATGTAACTCATCATCTTGAGCATAATAGCTTCGCTCACAACCCTGCCATGTAGCACTCTGTTGTTCGCCGCAACGGACACCACCTCCCATGTCATGGCGCAAGTACTGCAATCGCTCGCAGAGAACCCTGACGTCCAGGCCAAGGTCCGCGATGAGATTCTCGAGGCCGGGAACGGACACTGCCTGCCGTACGACAAATTGCACGCGCTCCCGTACCTCGATGCGATCTGTAGGGAGACGCTGCGACTGTGAGCTATTCTGCCTTTCTCGTCGCATGTTCTGACACGAGTCGTCGCGCAGATATCCGCCAACTCCTCTCTCGCTCCGCGAGTGAGTCATACAGCGGCATCCCGCATGTTTCTCCGAGTACTGACGCTTCTCTCCTAGAGCGTTCAGGGACACGACGCTCCCACTATCGAAACCCATGCGCGGGAGCGACGGCTCCATGATCGACCGCGTGCCCATCCCGAAGGGCACTAACGTGCTTGTCGGTGTCCGAGCTTGCAATCGCAACAAGGCCATATGGGGCGACGACGCTGACGAGTGGAAGCCAGAGCGATGGCTCAAGCCCCTTCCCAAGACTCTTGAAGACGCGTCTATACCTGGTGTTTACTCCCACCTGTGCGTGTGATCCGCAGTCGTGTGCATAATGTTGTCCCTAATCGTTCTGCTAGTTTGACGTTCGCCGGTGGAGGACGGTCCTGCGTGTAAGCCCCGTCGTTCTGCGCCTGTCTATACAGTAATTGAAGTGCTTTTACCAGCGGCTTCACCTTCTCACAACTCGAGATGAGTACGTCCATCGCTTGAAGTTCCGATCGGCTCTCTTCCTGACAGCCTGACGTTCAGAGGTCGTTCTATCGAATCTGCTCGCCAACTTCACCTTCGAGCTGTCCGAGAAGCCCATCCACTGGCACATGTCGGGCATCACCTTCCCAAGTGCGGGCAAGGACAGTCTGAAGCCCGAGATGTGGCTCCGTGTGGGACCGTATCGAGAGAGCGTGCCCAGGCCGCGTGATTAGTGTCCGAGGATTACCATAGAGTCGCGGACGCTTGCGCCGCTACGCCGATCATGTATCACTCTCGACGCTCTGCCTTGCTCGAAATACCGATTGAGATGAGGAATCGTAGACTTCGATCCTTGAGATGTCAGCCGAAGTTCTCAAGGTCTGAGTCAACGAAATATATTGCTACAACACTCCAGACGTCAAGGACAATCCGCACATGCGTACAACTATCGCGCCGAGTCGACGTACATCCAGCCACCTGCAATCAAGATACTACAATCCTACAAGACCAGCCTGATACCCGCGTTCCGATCCAGAAACTCTGATACATGGCGCATGCGGAGCCTCGTCCTGTACCTCTGATTAGTGCAGCATAGGGTGGTACCTGCAGGGATCGCGAAGATGAGTCTCCATCTACATGGTACAGAACGGCAGCACTTGGACTTACGGCAATAGTCATCCGTCTCGCGTGTCACAAGCCTACAAACCGTCATCCGCGCCAGGTCCAGCACATCCTCCTGCGCCACGAAGCAGCAGTTGATCACGCCAATCTCCTCGATCGGGTCCGACACCGGCCCAGCCAAGTCGTCCACCACATGCCGGCTGCGGACCAGATCGACGAGCGCCCGGCCACGGAGGTGCCCGCACCAACGCAAGTCCAGACGTTTCAGCCGCGGACAGAGGCCGCGCGGGCCATTGAGCAGCTGCACGGTCGCGTCGGAGATGGAAGACTCGTGCAAGCGGAGCTCGCGCAGATGCGGTAGCGCGGCGAAGCACGTTTCGAACGTCTCCGGGTCGAGGTCGATGTCGTGCAGCTCCAAGAGCTCGAGAGGGGGGAAGGATGATCCGATAAAGCGTGTGAAGCTCGGCCCGATTGGGCGTTGACGGAGCCCGAGATCTTCGAGCGAGCGGAGGCACAACCGGCGCAGCGAAGGGGCATGTATATGTGGGAGTAGCTCGTTGAGGTCGGTAGGCCCATAGACCGTCAGAGCGGTGAGCGACGGGAGCGACGCGACGCGCTCCGAGTCCTGCTCCGGAATGAACTCGTGCTCGTAGATGAGCGGCATGGAGAGGGAGAGAGAGCGCAGTTCGGTGAGGCTTTCCAAAATGCCGATCATAGCAGAGGCAGAGAGCGGGCGGTTTGATGGGCTCTCCTTGACCTCGAGGGTCAGGTTGGTGATATGGGAGGGAAAGATGGGTACGGCAGGCACCACAGTGGAGACGTAGGATACTGTAGCTAGTCTCGGCGCAAAGGAGGTGTTGAACCTGTCCGCCAGCCGCACCAAGTCCGAAACACCCTCGGGATCGCCAACGTCGAGAGCAGCGGTTCTGATATCCACTTCCCGCAATTCCGGAACTGGGCTGTTGCATTGGGCGAGAATGAGGTCCGCATGTCGCATTGAGTCCGTCTCAATTTTCAGCGACTTCCACTGTGCACTTCGCTCGAGTAGTAACGCCATGACCTCCATGATCGGCCGCGGAGGGACTCTCCAGGACGTGACGACAGTGACGTGCAGGTACGCGCCGCGGGCCATTTGAAGCCAGAAGCGCGTCCTGTCTAGCACCTGCGGGTCGTCGCACTTGGCGTATACGTGCGACCACACCTTCGGTGCATGGGCGGCTCTGCGCCATGCGGAGCAGACGTGCGAGACGACGATAGGTGCGCGCGTCCAGCCGTCTTCAACACAGTGTTCGAAGATCTTGATGAGCAGCTCCTCAGGTAGGCGTCTAGCGAGAGTCACAAGGCCGATGCAACGTTCTATGGCCGCCCGATGCTTCGCCTGGTCGTACCGCAGGTGCTGGACCTGGTTGAGCAGATCATGGATCCGGTCCTCTATGTCTGAGATGGCGGCTTCGTGTCCATGGATAGTGTTCCATGCGGCCTTTATCGTCTCCGGGGTGGGTTCTGACCGATACTGCAACCTTTCTACGTCCGTCAAGAGCATTGACTGTTCTGATAGACTCCTGGCGAAAGCGCACCCTAGAATAGGCTGTTAACGTGTAGTCTGCTGTTGCGCATTCATCTAGTAGACATACCCAGACGGTTGGGACTGACAGGGATTACCAGTGATACACGCGACGAGAGGTACTGAAGTACGGAGAGATGTGCTCGAACAGAGGAGAACGCGACACGTCTATGGAGAGTTGATACACGAACGAGTCTAAGTCGTGAACGGAGGCCGCTGCGAGCACTCGGTGACGACAAGGTGCTGCTGACTAAGCCCCATGGGAACCTGGCAGCGCCCACAGACACCCATACATATCCGGACTTGACTACTATGCCTCTCCTGTATATAATTACATAATGCCTCATTCGCATAGCAACTTGACGCAGTGGAAGCGTGCAGGGCTCATAACCCTGAAGTCCCTGGATCGAAACCAGGAGTTGCTAGATTCATTTTTCCCTCACATGCTGAGTCGATGATCCGATCTCAATCTCGGACCAGATGCGCTCGCGTGGGCGGTGACGATAAAGGTATTACTATAAGGTGACTTAAGGAGACGAAGCGTCGGAATTCCAGCGCGCCACGACGCTGCGAAGAGGCTCAGAAACAACTTGGAACACGGTAGGCGACTTGCCCGTATGCGGGCATTCTATCTGTCCTTGACAAATATCGTGCAGAGCAGATAGAGCAGACCCTCGTTGAGGAGGAGAGAAAGTCCCAAATTGAACTTCCCGTTCTGAGTACGTACTGGAACAACGGCACCGTTTAACATGGCCAGTGGGACTCGTCCCGTAGCCAGCAGGCCATGTCCGAGTCATCAGGTATATCTGTTAGATCAGCACATCCAGTTTTGCACTAACAACTGCAACCCTCTTTCCGCGTCACGACGAAGCGAATGCTACATTCTGGGCCCGCCGAGCTCGTTGCACGTCTTATAGCATCGCACACCTCGCGGGAGCAGGTATATGTGTCTCCATCCGACGGACCTCGGCAGGGCCCTTCTGCCAGTGGTAAATCCGCCTCGAACGCACCTAGTACCCTGTTCATGCATGGCATGATCCTAACGCGTTGTGCAAGCGTGAGATGGTGTGTCACAAAGGACCACCTGTATATCCCGAACCTGAAAGCCGCAGTGGGGCCCGGCGGCTTTGAGCAGACGCATTCTTATGAGCAAGAACTTGCCAATATCTGGAATCATGACGGTGACCACAGTTTTATTGGCGGTTCTACCACTGTAGGTTAAGCTTATCACTACCCTACGGTGCTCAGTGAGACGCTAAGGTACTATACACTCGACTCGGCCCAGTACGACGTTCGCGGCGACGCTGGCGCCGAAACAGGTGGTAGGCCTGCACCAATGGACGACCTCGTTCCGGGCTCCGTCACCGAGCACCGCATAGAGTTTAAGGCGTGCTTCTTGGCATCTCGTTGCTCAGCAGTGGAGTCTCGCTAGGAGATGTGGCCGCAGGGAGTTCGGCAGTAGGGTAGAGGCGGCCCATACAAAGCGGTCGGGAGAACACCACCACCCGGTGCCAGTGGCTTACTCCGGCATGGTGGCAGGGTGTGTGTGGTCCGCTGATGCGCGGGTCGTGAAGCTCAATCGCGAAGGTTCGGATGGGGAAGCAGGCTCGATGGTGTCGGGGAACGACAGCATTCCTGCATGATGGCGACAATCAACTGGTCAGTCTCCCTTCGTTCATCCAGCGTCCAGTAAGATAACGCTCACCGCACCATATCATCATGTAGCGCTGGCCATCGGCAGCTGGTTCTGTGCCAGCCCCCGAGTCGAGCTATCAAGGCCACCCTTCGCTGTCTGCACTGCTGCAGGGAAGGCAGAGGATCGGAGTCCCTTCCCGATCCCTTAGGTGGACGCTGTATAGGACGATGAATGTCCTATAACCGGACATCTCGTCAGTCTACCTCCGACCTGTCTACTCCAAACGAAACGCGTGCGGCTCACCTATCGCAGATCTCAGCGAGTTGGCTGCGCGGGATGGGAAGCCTGGCACAAGCCCTCTCGTCTATGGCCAAAGCGTCAGTCCTCCACTACCGTGCATGCGCCAGAAACACTGAGAACACCCACGGCCGACTCTTGCGAGGTACACCGCCTGTGCCGCTCCATCATCGACCTCCCAGCATGCCGACTCAGTCGCCGCCAAGGCAGCGCCTTCGGAGGCAGACATGTCGCGACTACGCAGGAGAATGTGCAGGTGAGCCTTCCGCTCCGCCGTAACAGGAGGAGAAAGAGAGGGCACTCACAGGGAATGCGGTCTTGTGGCTGGGAGGGAGGCCAAGGGGCGTCTCCTCGGAATGAGAGGTTTGTCTGTCAGCCTGCACGGTCACATTTCCGGTGGCCGCGGCGAGTGCCAATGCGGACGACGTCGTCGAGGGCGGGTGCAGAGCATGCTGCCAGGCGTTTGTGTGATGCTGTGGGTGAGGAGGAAACGAGGCCAGGTGTTCTCTCCTCTGCCCTCGCTGCCTCCTCTCTCTTATACCTGCAGACGGGCCTCTTCTCCATTGTTCCTTTACACCCCTGATCCGGTGTCGTCAATTTTCGAACAGCACGTCCATGCTAATAAGCCATGGCTTGTGGTCGTGCCGGATGCGGATTGAGCCACCACCGCTATTGCCGCTTGGTCGTGTTGGTCCCGGGCCGGACGCCTACAGGTATTGTCCTCCACACCGACGTTCAGGTTGGGATTCAAAGCTCGTCAAAAGCCATGGCATTGTGCCACTGTAGCGCCGTGCCGAGGCAGGCCACATTCCATTGCTGCAAGCGTTCGCGTATACATGAACAAGTGAGCCCCGCCCTGAACGGCACAAAAAGTACATGCCTGCTACCTGGGGTGCCCCTCACTCTTTCCCCGGCACCCACTCGAACATCGGCAGATCCAACAACACCGTCCGCTTCACCCACCCCGGCAACGCTCGATAAACCGCGGGCGGCAGCGGCAGCAAGATCGATGTCTGCGCGCGGTACGCCCTGTAGTTTGCCCATGCCGCGTTCTCCGGGTGCCGCTCGCCGTCTCCCACTTGGGATTCGAGTTGAGCGGCCTCGTCGTGCTTGGGGTAGGACATGCGGTAGAATTTCTGCGCGGCGGGCTTCTCGGCCGTCGGCACACCTGAGCCGAAGAGCAGCAGACTGTGCGCGGGTCAATGCACGGTCAGGAGCATGGAAATGAGCGTGTGAGTCGTACATCATGGTGAAGAGCGGTGAGACGAGCGTGCCGAGCTGCGCCGCACGCGTCGATGCGCTGCCATCTCCGTGCAAACTCGGCGCGATCGACAGCGTCCAAATGCCCCACCAGCAGAGGATCCTAATGCACGCGTCAGGAGCAGAATGAACGGAGAGCGGCCGGGAACGTACTCGCCGAAGTAAGGCGGATGACGAGACCACGCCCACAGACCGACCTATATTTAGAACGGGCCAGACAGGGTGAGAAAGACGCGCGAGACTGAGTGCGCAGCAATGGATGGAGCACTTACGTCGATAGGCTTATCTGTGGGAGGATTCGACGCCTTGTAGAGATACTGACAAGTCGTGTGAGGACCGCGGTGTACGGGTACGTGTGGCCTGGAAACAGGGGCGCACCTTTTGCAGGTCAGCGGTGGACTCAATGAGCCAACCGAGAATCCAGAGGATGATGCCGATAATGTCACTGGCTGTACCGAACGCTGGCTGACCTCTGTGCGTGACTGCAGGAGAATTGAGGACGATCAGGGGAAGGGAAACAACCCAGACCTGTGTTGGAACCAGGTCTGTGAGTTACAGAGATGGTCAGTGGTTTTTCTCTCTGAACGCACCCATAATATCTGGCCTGTGAATATGTGGCTGGTAAATACGAGGTTTCATCAGCCTCGAGGCGGCCGGCTCACCAACCCAGAAACCTAGCCAACCCGAGCGTGAACACACGTACGCTTCTCGAACCACACAAGACGTACCCAAAAACTTGAAGAAATGTGAACGGATCTCGTCGAAGCGGGTGTCGCTTCCAGTCTTCAGGACTCGGAACAGCAAGAAACCTGAGCATCCGGTGAGCAATTGGCTTGGCGATGTGCACCGCCCGCTGAAGTCTGTACCTGCTAGTCTGGCCGCCCACACCATCACGAATATGCTTGCGATGACATTCCTCGCACTGAACTCTTGACCGAGCAGAAGAGTGAGAAGAGCTGTTTCGTCGTGAGTAACATCATGAGCTAAGCTCCAGCTTGTGAAGGATCCCCCTTCATACCTAGAAGGAAGAAGTTCGATCCTAGTAGTGGGCGACCAGACGGTCAGCTCGGTCTGTCGCCAGTATCAGGATTGTCTTCGCCCACCTCCTGTAAAATCCGTGATCTTGTCGAACTGTGCAGAGGTGAGCAGGCTGCTAGCGTGTCAAGGTGGGCATTGCGGATGGTATACCTGCAAGGCCCACGCAATCGCAAAGCCAGAAAGCTGGTATCCTACGGTCACGAGAAGAGTAATAACGAGATAGTAACGGTCCAGCACGTTAACCGGCGATGCCATTGCAGCAGGACCTCAATGTTCTCGGGATGCAGGCGAGGAGAATTCTGAAGCAGGATGACTGTGGGTGGAGGTGTTTATATAGCAAGTGATACGTGTTCTGTGACGAGTAGAGTTCCTGCTCCCATGCCCGAGGATCACATCGAGTGTTGAAGCACTGCCGATTCCTGCAGCCTGCGCAGGATCAGATCGAGACTGTTCAAGGCTACACTACAAGTCGTCAGGGATGCGCAGTGCGCGTGGAAGCGCCCGGCGGCAGCAACGCGATCGGCCACCGCCGGCGAAGGACGCGTTGTGTGCACGTGTTGTGATTGTGGCTGCTCTGACGTCAAGCCCATGCCCCAAGATCTGGAGACGACCTTTATTAGTTCGCGACTTGTTCTCGCCATGTCCACATTTCTCATATCGACCCCCGCGCCCTTCCACGACGTTCCCGACCACCAGCACGACCTCAACGCCTTGAACGACGTCGTTGAACCCGACTCTCCTCATTTCTGACCACTTTCGGCACACTCGACTAGCGACGACCGACCGCGTCAACCGACCACCAGACATGGCCTCCAAGGCAGTCTTGCCAAAGAAGCAGTACTCGTACCAGGCGGACATGCCTTACGCGAGGGAGCCGCTCAAGACTCTCTACGTATGCCAGCGCATGTTCACCACCCTCGTCATGGTCCTGTGGTGGGCCCTCTACTACTCGATCATGCCCCGCAGCTACCGCCCCCGACCGTCGTGGTCCGTCAAGTGCTGCATCGCGGTGAACTTCACCAGGCGCATCTACAAGGTCACCGAACTCGCAGGCGTCACTTGGGGCACGCGCGATCCCGACAAGCCGTGCGACAACCGCAAGCTCAAGTACACGCGTTTCGAATGGGTCGACCCCCTTCCGGAGGAGTTGCGCACCGGCATCATCGCGGACCCCCAGGTTCCATTCAAGAGGGTTGGGTGCTACATCTGGCCCAAGGAGCGGCCCAAAAGTGAGTATATCGGCCTTCAAAGCTACGCTGTCCGAGGTACGCGAGGCGTGTCATGGGTGTGCCGTGTGCGTGTGTCTGCCCGAATGGGCACATCCAGCGCGCATCCATCGGAAACGTACTCCTCGCGGACCTTCGGCACCCAGTACATGAAGGTCCGCTCAACTAACCACCAGCCTCCACAGTCATACCGGCCTGCCCAGGCGACGCCCCCACCAACTCCGACGACGACCTCATGGATGGAGGAGAATTTGAATCGGCAGCTGGTGACGTCCCCTTGATAGGCATATTCCTCCACGGCGGCGGATACTGCCATATGTCTGCCCACGAGGGCGCCCCGACCTCGCAAATTCCCGAGCGACTCATCAGAGTGAGCTCGTTCCCTGAATTGCCCACCCGAGTAGTTGCTCACTGAAATATCCAGGACAAGGCCTTCACCGAGATACATGCAGTAGAATACCGACTGCTCCAGCACGCACCCTTCCCCGCTGCGGTCCAAGATGCGGCAGCCGTGTACGCCCATATCATCCGTCGTCATCAGCGTCGAAAGTCCGGCAAAGCCTCCTCTTCTCGCGGGAACTCCAGCACGCGGACTGACGAAGAGGAGGAGACGAGGCGGAAGAGTGAGGAGGTCAGAGACTATCTCTCCGCGGACAACAAGGCCTACCAGACCCAGGCCCGCTACAAGAAGGAGAGTGACGCGATCCACGCGCATGTTGCCGAGGTTGCGGCCACTGTCGGCTGCAAGATCATCCTGATCGGAGACAGCGCGGGCGGAAACCTGGTTCTCGCTCTTGCACGCTGGATTCGAGACGAAGGTGTCCTGCCTCCGCCCGACGGCCTACTCCTGCTGTCTCCTTCTTGTGACCCATGTGAGTCCCCTGTCGACCCGAGGTAGGCCATTACTGACGTTTGGTGCAGCTCACGCTTTCCCGGAAACGCCTTCGTCGTATGTCCCGCGTCCTCACGCCGATACCGATTATCTCGTAGATACCCCCGAACCGCGCGCCCTCCTTCAGCGCACCTTCCTAGGCCACAACCCGGTCGAAACGATGCACAGTCCTTACGTCAGCCCCGCGTCGTCGCGGGTCCTCAAAGCCTTCTACGGCGACGCCTTCGCCTCGAGCGTCGCCGACCTCACCATCGCGCAGCTCGACGACAACCAGCGCCAGTACCTGCGTAATATGGCCTCCGCCCCCGCCACGCCGGTGCCCTCCACCCCTCTCGTCGGAAACGGCTCTCCGCGCCTCGTGACGGGCCCGCCCGAGGCGGCGAGCGAGGACCAGGGACGGAGCCCGACGTCGCTCGCGCGCCCGATCATCGCGTCGCCGCGCGGGCTGAGCCTGTTCACCGAGTTCCCGAAGACGTGCGTCGTGCTCGGCGACGCGGAGCGGCTGGAGCGCGAGGTGATGCGGCTCGTGGGCGCGATGGAGCGCGACGGCGTGGACGTGCACACGATCTGGGTCAAGGACGCGCCGCACGACGTGCTGATGATGGGTTGGTGGGACGAGAACGTGCGGGACGCGGTGTGGGCGCAGATCGAGGAGTGGGTGAGGCGTGTCTAGAAGCCCACCTCTTTCCTCCCAGTGTGAAAGAGTGGGCAGGTAGAGGGCATCGGACATGGACCGAACGCTCATTTGATGACCACTGCGGATGGTGTTTACGATATGTACCGTCGGTATCTACTAGGATGTACAAGAACGAATACCTGTGATGCATTTTTCCACGCGTACAGTCACCATAATAGACGTGTGCACCTAAAAGGAGGGTTCAAAGATAAAAACAAGAGCATTTGTGTAGTGCATTAAGGGGGAATCGAACCCCCGGCGGGTCGATGGCAACGACCCAGGTTACCACTACCCCATTAATGCTTACATAGGGTAAAACGTGGTACTACTGTTAGTAGCTACTGACTAGATACTGTCACTAAGCCGTCATCTCCTGGGTGCCCGAGCTCGAAGTTCGACTCGGCTATGTGGCGCCTCTCTACGGACAAATCGCTTGCATTCGCGTTGCAGACATCACTGCGGGATCAGATTGTCCTGCGCACAGTAATAATGTGGATGGGATACGGACAATCGTCGTTGCCGGCGCCAAATGAAGGACAGCAAACTCGCCCCATTCAGCGGCGGATGCTGGCAGTGCTCCAGCCTGAGCCTGAGTGTACTATAGTATCAATGACCTCTTTCAGTCCGCCTGGAGGATGTCGATGGTCGA
Source organism: Pilatotrama ljubarskyi (assembly GCA_022385805.1). Lineage (NCBI taxonomy): Eukaryota > Fungi > Basidiomycota > Agaricomycetes > Polyporales > Polyporaceae > Pilatotrama > Pilatotrama ljubarskyi. The sequence continues at coordinate 23,559 of MU277712.1, read as the reverse complement.
TGATCGCCTAGTAAGGTGAGTAGCCGCTTCGTAAGCTCATACGCGCATCCAATGCGTTCACCGTCTGACAGCCAGGCCGACGCAGGAGGGCCGCTCCCGGACTCGTGTGAGCCTTTGAGGGCATTACACACCGTGCAACTTGCTAGACTCCCGGCGGGCCGGCGTAGCATGATACCAGCTCACTGCACATGGCCGTTGCGATTGGGAAGTGAGCCCTCGCGACATATGCGTGCATTCTTGGAGGCTTGAGCAGAGACCATTGCCACACACGAATGTGCTCTACGCTGTTGGCCGGTGAGTCCATGATTCGGCCCGCTATGCATTGACGAGTAGACATGATGATAACATCTGTCAGCTTGTGACCCGGGATACAGAGCAATATCGCTTCCTTGTTTTAGTTCGTCTATGCTTCTATCGCCGGTACAGTGAGAGTGCCCGACTCTACTTGCGGTATCGCAGGTCCCGAGGTACCCACGCCGAGTGTTGCGAGTCAATCAAGGAACTCAATACCGTGCGCCGACCCGGACTGCGTGCGTCAGCTCCGAGGATTGGTATCGATACCTAGGCCCATCATAAGCTTCCAGGGATTGCAGGGCTGTACTACATAAGCGATGAGGTTATGTTGGTGCGATACGACGTCTCTCCCGAGCCGCTCACAATGTCTGCCGTAGGGGCAGCGACTACTGTCCTCTTCCTTGCTCTCTCTGCTGCTCTTTTGATATGGAAGCACAGGTTCTCCCGGAGCTCAGCTGCTTCACCGCTCCCGCCAGGCCCAAAGAGGCTCCCTGTGCTAGGCAGTGTACTCTCCATGCCGACCAAGAGGCTTGGGCCCGCACTTAGGGACATGAGCAAGCAGTTTGGCAGTAAGCCCATCCTAACATGACATTCAGCGCTGTGAGACTCGCTAATGATATCTCTGTGGATCGCAGGCGACCTCATCTACTTCGAGCTGCTCGGCCAGCCGTTAATCGTCATAAACTCTTATCAGGCTGCTGTAGACATCTTGGAGGGACGATCAGCGAACACCTCCGACCGGCCTCGGAGTGTCATGGCTGAACTGTGCGTCTAATCTCCCCCCTGGTGCCTTGCCGAGAGTTCCTCATGCAGCCTCGTTCGCGGCAGGACGAGTTATAGTTCGTGGGAGTTCGCGATACAAGGCTACACGCAGGCATGGCGGCAACGCCGTCGAGCCTTCCACGGATTCTTCCAGGCCAATGCCGTGCCCTCCTACAGACCTGTCCACCTGCGAAGTTGTCGCCGTTTCCTCCAGCGGCTGCTTGAGGAACCAAAGGATTATCTTCGCCTAGCCCGCCAGTGCGTTCTATCACTCCTCCGCCCAGCAGCGACGTGCGCGCTGATGCTCCTGATCAGTATCTTCACGTCGACAATCATGGACATCGTCTACGGAGTGACTGTGGCGGAGACGAACGATCGCCTAGTCACTACGGCGGAAAGAGCCTCTGAGATATTCTCGGAGGTCATAGTTCCCGGACGATACCTTGTCGAGCTGTTGCCCTGTCTGAACTACCTTCCTGCATGGTTTCCGGGAGCCAAGTTCAAGCGGGATGCGGCAGCCTGGTCCAAAGAGGTCCTCGCCGTTCGGGATATTCCGTACGAGGCTTCGACCGACGCGGCTGTGTGTATTCGTGTGCAGATACATTCTACTGATACGCACACGCTTACAGGGTTATCTGTAGGCCAAGGGTAATGTGCACCCCTCGATGCTCACAAACCTCCTTGAAAGCGCTGCTGCAACGAGCGGTGAAGTCTCTGCGGAGGAGGACGGACTTATTCGCGACGTCACCGCTATTACATATCTCAGTGAGTCGTACCTTTCAGGCTGGGCGACAGCGATAGGAAGACCGTGATATTGACCAGCGTTTGGCCCTGCAGCCGGTGCGGACACTGTACGTGTGCCACTTCACGGTAGCTTTAGCTCAACTGATGAGGCCCCGGCTGAAGACCTTCTATACCACTCGGGTATTTTTCTTGGCCATGGCGCAGTTTCCAGACGCACAGAAAAAGGCTCAGGCAGAACTCGACGCGGTCGTCGGCCCCGATCGCCTCCCCGACTTCTCCGACAGAGACTCTTTGCCCTACGTCAACGCGGTCGTCAAGGAAGTCTTCCGGTGGCACAGTATCGTCCCGCTCGGAATCTGGCACCGTGCTATCGAAGAAGACAACTACAAAGGCTACCGCATCCCGGCAGGATGCATCCTCGTCCCGAATGCCTGGTTTGTTCTTCACTTCCATGATCTGCGCATCTCATCGAATTCGGAGTCTCGCACTGGCTCCCAGGGCGATGTCGCAAGACGAGGACGAGTTCCCGGAACCCGAACGCTTCATGCCTGAGCGGTACTTGAAAGACGGGAAGCTCAACGAGGATATCAGGGCGCCCCAGCGGTTCCAGTTCGGTTTCGGACGCAGGTGAGGTCGCCCCAACCCGACATCATCCTGCGCGCTCACTACAGCTTTCGGACGGATTCGCAGAATCTGTCCCGGGCGATTCTTCGCCGATGAGGCCGTCTTTGCAACCGTGGCCTCGCTTCTGCACGTGTTCAACATCGAGCCACCTCTTGACGACTCTGGGAGACCGGTCCCTGTCAAGCCGCGGATCGAGCTCGACCTCTTTCTCTCGTGCGTGCTGCTTCCGCCAAGCTCATCACGAGTAGCTCACTACGAGAATCCCTTAGCTACCCAGACCCCTTCGAGTGCAGAATCACTCCTCGATCCCCGAAGGCCGAGGCTCTGATCAGCAGTGCGGGGCATGTGGAGGCGAAGTGAGGAGGCGGCGGGCTCGAATCATCCGTGCCGTGGGACCCATTGACGAACTGGCACCTTATAGATTACTTGTTTACGGTCCTGATATGTTTTGCATTGCCTACCATAGGGTCACTGGCCCTCGAGGGCAATAAACGAGGGACCCAAAAGAAAAACAGGTCACTCGTTGTTGCCATGATATACCGTTAACGCTTGCACCGTGCTGCCTGATAGACCGAGCCGTTCGGGAAGACTGAACGTTCCCTCGTCCGTTCAATGCTGCGCAGCGGTCTGGGGGGCACAGTGACGCACTCAGGGGATAGAGACAGAGCAGCCAATGTTATTACAAACTGCACACGCCACAGGAAAGAGTCCGATACCGAATAATTACAAATAAAATAAACTACGTCCGAGGTCCGGTCCCTTTATCTACTAGCATTAGCGTCCTAACGTAGGGTCCGCGAGGACGACCAACGCGGCGCCGGCGACGTCGAGCTTCACCTCTCGCGCCGCTTCTTCTTGTTGTTCTCGTCATTCGAGCCTCCAGCATCCTTGTCGTCCCCTGCTTCGTCGCGAGCACGTTTGCGTGGCCGCAAACGTGAAGCAAGTCCCGTCGGCACGGCGGGTTGGGGGCGTCCGGGGGGAAGAGACGCCCTCGGAGGGATCCTCGCGGCTCCGTTGCTACTGCTCGCCGCCGCATTCATTTGCGAAGATACCCCGCGAGGGGGCGGAGGCGTCCCGAATGGAGATGGGCCGGTGGGGCGGGAATGCGAACGACGAGGCCGTGCCAACGGCGATGGCGGAGCAAGGAGCGCCGACGAAGACGGTCGCGAGGCGGTGGAGGGGCCAGCAGCCGCGCCGCTGGGACCAGCCTGCGCCCCGGACGTACCTTCAGCATCTGGCGAGGGCGGGGTTACGACGATTTGCGGCGCCTGAAGGCCGCCGCTGGGCGGGGGGACGGGATCACGGAGGGCCGGAGGTGGTGGGGAGGTCTGGGTGCCCGCGTTCCGCCTTGGTCGAGAGAATTGAGCCGGGACAGCGAAGGAGGCGTTTCGAGGGGCGAGCCAACGGTTGCGCGAGGCCAGGCGGTGACGATTTGCCGACGAAGGGCCCGCTGCAGCCGGAAGGGACGGGGGATCCAACCTGCGGCGCGCCCTGTGCCTCTCCTCATCCGGGCTCGAGGTCGTCGAGTGCTCCAAGTCGCTGTCGGACTCCCGGGTGCGCTTCCTTTGACGAGGTTGGCCCGCGGTAAATGGGCCTGCACTGCCGGAAGACGAGGACGAAGGGCGGGATGAGCCATGAGATGCGCGGAACGAAGATGACGTCGCCGCTCGAGATGCCAGTACCAAAGCCATAGAGGACGGGCCGGGTTGGGAATCGTCGAGAGCCATGCTCTCGTCGCTGATGTAGCCAATGCTCTCGCTGTCCGCCTGTGAATCCGCCGCGTCGTCAGCGCGCGCAGGCCCGCGTACACGGTCCACAGGCTCGATGCCGCCCTGCCAGTCGTCGCCCTGCCGCCGCCACTCACCCGTCGGCACGATGTCCAGGAAACGCGGCTCCTCGCCGTTGGGCAGTGGGAACAAGAAGTTGACCGCCTGTATGTACGCGTCCGTGCCGCGTCCGTAGCGCCATGTGATCCAGTCGACGACCGTAGCGGCGTTGATCTCCTCCTCGGAGTCGGGGAACATCTCTTCCAGCGTCGGAATGGGACCCCATTCCTCCTCGAGCCAGTACCCTGCGAGACGTCAGTTTACCACGGCAATGGGTGATGATATGAAGAGACGTACGGTTTGCCCTCATGGTGCGCGGATCCGCACCCCGGAGTTCGCTAGCGTCCGTGACCTCGCTCGGATCCTGACCTTCGATGTATACTGGTTCACGCCGTAGTTGACCACGACGCCTTGGAGCCTGGGGTGCAGCGCATGCCGAGCTCCCGCTTGCCGAGGATTCCGGAAGGCCGTAGAACGCTCCTTCACGGCGAAGGGGACTGCGCGAGTACGGGGCACGGGAGGCGGTAGACGAGGACGGAGATGGGCCGGAGTGCGATGTGGAGCGAGCCGAGTGCCGAGGAGCGCCGATGCTGGAGACGCGACGAGGCGGGACGAATTCCCTCCTCGCCGATGTCTGCGCGCTGCGACCGGTGTTGTGAGCCAAGGCGGCTGAGCGCACAGCGGAGGAAAGTCATGTCATTATCAGACGTGATTATTGAAAACGACACGACTCACTGGATGATTGGCCGATCCGGAGCGCTGCAGCCGTCAGTGGATGCCTCGCTGCGAGAGTATCCGGTCCGACTGGTTGTTCCTCCTCTTGGGCAGACCATGCCTGGCGCTCGTCCTCGCTGGTGATTTCGAAAGCGCGTGCCCGATGACCGTTGCCGTCCTCGGACGAAGAGCCGTACTGCGCCGAACCGTCGTCTGATGCCTGACTGCCGTGCTGAGGTACCGTTGAGTCGTTGTCCGCGGGTTCGCCAGAGTCGCGGACACTGGGGGTCGGTGAGTTCATGAACAGTCATACGGCAAACTATGAAGACATACGTCGGGGCCGAAGAGGAGAACCTGGTCGATATGTTGCTTACAAAGCTCGATACCGACTGTATGCCACGGCTCAGAAAGCCCAAGGCTACGTCGCAGCAGTCAGACGCGGTTGTGGCTAAGATTCAGGGGGGCCACATACCTGAGGCAGTGGCATTTGGGCGATTGGCCGAGTGTTCGTTTGAGCCTGCGCTAGAGTGCGTAGGCATTGTGTCGCTTCAGTAGCGGATGGTGGGTAGAGATATGTTATGAAGCAGACGCGGAGGAGATGATGGTAGTTGCAGTTCAAGAGTGAGATGGCTAAACCTCCGCAGGCGCGCTGAACTGGGGCTTAAATGAGCGCCCCGAGGCGCTTTGCATTGACACAATAGTATGTTGCCACCGATGGGATCTCTCGGCTAACGCGCCTGGACGATGCTCACGAAGTTCGCGGAGGTGAACTGCATGGCTTGTCGGTCCAAAACAGGCAGGGGGAAGCCGAGAGGACGGAGGAAGACGCACCGTTTGCCTTGCCCCCTGCAAGCTGGGGCTTTGACCAGTGGCAGACGACGGTCCATGCGCCGGTGCTCGACGCGGTCACCCTGGGCTATGCTTGGAGCACTGACCAGAAAGCGTGGAATAGCGACCGCACTGGATTGCAACGCTTGGTCGGTGAGCTGACTGGTGTCGTGGTGGAAGCGCGACGACTTTGCAATTTGTGTTCCGCATCGGTCTCCTTTATTCATACCACGTGACCTTTCACTGCAGGAAGGTACCGTCGTCTTTCTCCGTAGAGCCAGTGCAATGTGCATGGCACACGACCGCTAGCACGGTTGTAGCAAAAAATGCTCATCGTGCTCGCCGGCAGAAGGTGACTAGGCTAGAAAATAAGTATCCGTTGCCTTCGTCCGAAGGCGGCGCCCCGGCCCATGCTGCCACCCGCCCCACACATACGACTGCTGACGGGACAAGACAAGTCAGGACGCCTGTATACCGCGTCAGCAAACCCAAGCGATCAACGCGGCAAGAAGAAATGGAGAAGAGGACTCACATGAAGCCGCAGGAGCAGTGTTCGCGAGCCTGTCAACAGTCCGAGTCGCACCGGCTGCAGGTCCAAGCCAGAGCTTTTTATCAGCATACTTACTAGACGGAAACTTAGGCCCTTTGTCAGGTGCGCCGGGAACATCAGGGTTATCTCTGCACGTGCGCTGTCCTGTGTGCATGGTCAACATATAGTATGTACTTGGTTGAGTGACTTGAGTCCACAAACCTGGTGCACTGCTTGCGGCAAGAGGTCGACTCAGAAACGTGGCGGCGTTGAGTTCGTTCCGAGAATCTCGGACTCCCTCTCCCCTACGCCGCAGTGGAAAACGACCGCCACCACCCGCGACCATCATATCCTCTTTGCTTCTGCCGCCATGTTTTCTGCAGCTGTACAGCCAAGTATTGTCTCCCTGTTCTCGTCGACAGGCAGCGAGCCTCTCAATCTTTTCTCCACCCATTGCGACGCCTCACTGCTGCCTGATTCGTTCCTTTGTATCCTGAACGACGCGACTTCTCAGCCGACACCGTCTGCTCCGAGGAAGCTCATAGACCTCCAGCAGGATGCACAGGAGGCTTCGCCGGACTATGCACTCGGACAAAGTGTATTGCACATACAGTCACCCACCGTGCGCACGACCTACATTCGCTGCCCACCCATCGGCGGAGTCGGGAGAGAAGGCCCGGGCGCATCTCGAGAGCTCGTGCAAGGACCGAGCAGACACTTGGGCCTCAAACATCACTGGATTCATATCCAGGTACGAAATCTGCACAGGGAATGGGCCTTCGAGGTTGGAATCGTCGACCAGTCTGGTCGAGAGGGCATAGTAAGATGTGCGACATTCCAGGTGCGGTGATTTTCCTTTGGAGTCTACCTACATGTGGGTCCTGTGTAATACGATCGATGTGAAATGTCTTGGTGTCCGATACCCCGAGTGTTTCGTGAGTATGTTGTTCCACTATGGAAGTCTTCGGTGCGTACGTCCTCTGCATCTGTCAATCGTCCCATCCCATCTGCTGCTCTCTCTCGTATACTGCAAAACTAACGCCTCGCTCGTAGAAAGAACCCGAACTCAACCTAGGAAAGCGCGCGCTTCTGCTGCTACCACTATCATTCCCGCCACCATCCTCTCGCCCGCTTACCTCCTGGTGCACGATTGCCATCAATCTCCCCTCACTCCTGCCCCATTTCTCATCCGCCTCGCTGACCCGCGTCAACAACGGAGAGCGTCCTTCTGGGTCTGCGTCTTCTGGACAGCTCGCGAACCAGGTCCCGAGCGGGATGTATTCGCACGTCTCTTACGTGAAGGTGTACGCCAACTGTCGCTTACGGAGAATCTGGTTCAGCGAGGGCGGTCCCCAGCAGCGCCTTCCTTGGGAATTCCAACTCTACGCTGCAGAGTGATTCTGCGTGAGTCCTTGTCGTCTAGGATTGGATGGATGCTCTCATGTACTGACATGCGCTTTCGTAGGTCCTAGACGCTTAGCTCGGCTAAGAGACACATGCATGCACGCTCATATACGCTCAGCCTCTTCCCCTGGGCTCGTTTTCTCCTCGACTCCGCTCGTCTATCTCGCCCAAGAGGCTATTCTGGCCATCTGCCTATCGCACACGGCTGCGGTGATGTTGGATCCGAGCCTGTGGATCGCCTGGCGTTGAGGAATCTCACACAAGCACAAGCTGCAAGGGCTTCTTGTGGATCAAGCAGCCGGTCCCGCTCTCGATGTTTCCTTACTCACGGTTACCGCATGTACGAGCGCTGCATGTATACAAGGTTCTGTCACGGGCTAGGCCCGAACAACTGGGTCATACCAGCGAGTGCATCCCGGAGGGAGCGGCGTCTTCAAGGTTGTCATATCCTTACGACTCATGGCAGCTGCCGCCAGTCTCGAGGCTTATCTCCGCTGTGACCAGTGTTATGCTCGTCCCACGGCTCTCCTGCAGGTGCGCACCCGGGCAATACCCATAACCGCACAACCACACCGGGCTTTGCTTACGCCGATCCGAATCCTAGGTCACGGTCCTGCGCGGTGCGGTGATGCGGTGAAACGCTTCTTTGGCATCGAGGACATCGGATCGGCTGTATCCTCCCACTGTCAGGAAGACAAGGAGGTCGTCTTCGTGACATTGTCGCCAATAACAGGCTCGATGGTCTGGCATAACTTAATGTAGGCTCAAGAAGCTCATGCGTACGGCATGGAGTCAGCTCTACGAATCTGAGCAGCGCATATGTTACAGGACCTCCCAGAACGACATGCAAGACCCGTCGTCTGTAGACGAGGTTTTGGGAGACGGCCTAGAAGGTGAAGGCTGTGAGAGAATGTGTTATCATGACGTTGCAGTCGTTCGAGAGCGTCGGACTCCTCGAGCATGGGTCTAGAGTAGTCCCACGGCGACGGAAGACAAGCTGCACCCGCATTCCTGGGGTGAGAAGAGGCCATGCGGTTCGTGTTGATACCATGCGCCTGGAGTCATACCTGCTAATATACCCGCCCCATCACCTCCGATAGCATGTTAGCATGACGTGCCCGGCTTGGCGACTTACATAGAAGCCAGTAATCACCGCTATACTGGCAGCCAGCCGGTGCATAAATATGATGATGATGAGCCTGCCAAACCCACTGGCATTTGGACCGGCTTGACATATCTTGATTGCAAAACATACCCATTATGAAGATGGTTCAGGTTGACTGAAATACTATATCTTATTGCTTTAGCTGTAAATTGGGTCGAGTTGAGGAAGAAGCTGCGGAAGTCGAGACCTGTCGAGACGACACTGACTCTTCGGAGGCGCCCGTAGGTGACGCGTCGCGTCGCCCGGTACGTGACCGTTACGTAACGCGCTGGAGTGACGCTGCCAACGCGCTTCAGACGCGTCCGGCGCTAATAGTAAGTAGCTCGCGCATCCATCTTGTCCGAAACGACGATCATCTCCTGTCGACCCCGCTCTCGATATCAGTAATGGCTGATCATCGCTCTCCACGCGTGAACAAGGCCCGTATGGCGGATTATAAAGGGCAAATGGTCAGGCTCATCGCCAAGCTCATCAGCGTGAGTAGGAGCGCGACGGTTTCTGCAAAGTGGCCACAAACATTCAGCGTTTATATGCAGTTCCGAGACGATGTTGCCATTGTGGAGGCGTCGGATGGGGGAGAGGTTGAGGTGAAGCTGCTAAAAGTGAGCATACATGTCTGGGTGGAACGCGTCTGGAGCTCATCTCTCAAACTACTAACTCGTCAGGACGTCAAGATCGACACCGCATACATTGAGGTCATCGGACAAGTAGCGGATGAGCGCACAATCAAGATGATGGGTTGCATTCCACTAGGGGCAAACGTCGGTATGTGGAGTCTATCGCGCCAAAACTCGCCGAATCCTCATCACGGCGCGTTGGAAGATATGAAACTAGCAAACGACGTGGTACAAGTATGGCATGACCCCAAGTTTGCCAACGTATTCTAGAACACTATACCTCGCTCTCCTCGCTAGGTGCGTCTGCTGCAAACGCCCTTTCGTCATGCTCTGATACCTTGCTGCCCTGCGGGATCGCAGTGCTGTCCGCTATGTATTTGTACTCCATATGTATCCGTGACGTCTTGGCCTACTAGACCCATTCCTCCGCTGGAAGTCGGGGCGGTACTGCCCGCCGCTACTCATACGCAACATTCAGGCCGCATACAACCTGCTCATAGGCTCAGCATACGTGCGTGAAGCTCTGAGGGATGGTATGCCGCAGCTCATCTGCGTAATGTTTCCTTGCGACTTGCGAATCAACCTAACTTCTGGAAGAAGTAGGAGACTGATAACATCCCTTACATCCCAGTGATATGCGCGCAAGCAGATTGGCGACCTATTGGGGCATGCGCAAGGGTGCGGCTTGCAGGGTGGACGGTGAGGCGTGTTCGTCAAAATGCCTCACAAGTTGTGGACTGATTTCAGGTGTTGGTGTTCTAGCTGTTTCGAAAGCTCCCAAGCTGGGTGTGGTGGAAGCATGCGTGAGACGCCTCTGTCTACTGCCTCGCACGCAGGCCACGCCCCCATTGTTCTTTCTTCCCATTTATTCTATGCATTAAATGCTCCGCGTTGTTCATGTGGTACCTCCTTGCTGACAAGTCCCTCAGCAACGGCGGTGGAAAGATCTGTCGGTACACGGAACGTCATACTACCGGAAGGTCGGAAACACGCATGTTGCCGACTGAACGCGAGGGACGCTTCCCTTAGCCGCCGTCGCGGTGAGACGGCCAGTCATCTCGGTACTCTTGAACCAGTTTGGACGGAGCGCAGTGCGTTTTCTGTCAAATCTAGTGCATGTTCAGACTTCCAAGCGGCCCAATAGGTGATATGATGGACGCATGAGGGCTAGTATGCTGCTGTGCCGCACCGAGTAAGTAAGGCCTGTGCACATTACGTGCAGGCGTGCCTCAGCATTGTATGGGAAGCGGCCCATCAATGCGAGTTTGTGAGTCTAGACATCTGGTGCCCGCGAGGCAGTGCACGCACGGAACATGGGTAGTTTCCAGGCCCTATACCGCCAACCATGTCCGCTGCAGAGAAAACGATTTCCTGTTCGTCCTTTGTATTGTTCCGGATGTTGCTTCGGTGTCTCTTCCTACACGGACTCGACTCGTAGCCGCGTGGCCGACACCGTTGGCCTGGGAAGTCAAGCCTCCGGATATTCCCAGACACTGTCCGGGAAAGCTCGGTCTTGCTACAGTGGGAAGTGCCAAGCTTACACGGTGTGTCAGTTTCAATGCCCTGGGTTTGTCACCGATCTGACTGATTGACCAAGGCGGAGGCTGGCTGATGCAACACTTTTTGAGGATTGCTGGCCGTAACTACACCCCGCTTATGCACCAGGACCGCATACATGCTTATGTCTGCACATGCTTATGTCTGCCAGGACTGACCAACCCCACTTCGTGCCACTCGGAAAACCGCGGATTTGACCATACCATTCTCTCGGCGCCTGATACGCCTTACGCCCGCCCGGCTCCCATCGACCGCTCTACCATCAGGCTTCATCGGTTCCCCTTCTTCGGACATTCGCAGGTCCCCGAGTCGCGTTCTCGAGAAGCGCAAACAGACTCTGCGAAAACAAGCACACGGCCCAGGGGCGATGCTCCAAATGATCGTTACGCTCACACACCTGACGTGCGCCTTCTCACGAACGCCCTCCCCCCTTGCACGGCAACTGACTACCGGTCCATATCCTGTCTCATTTTTCTCTGGTACGCCCAAGCGGCTGACAGCACTGAGGCGTGCCCGCTCACGGGCAGCAAATTTAATTGACGCTTCCAGGAGGCCGCGTCTCTGATGCACCCGACCTGCGTTTCCGGGACACCCGAGCTCATACAGTTTGTCGTCGATCTTCTCATGGACGTACGACACGCCCTGCGGGCGCATCGTACGCGCGTCCTACGGTACCGGGCCCGCTGGGGAACCCGTTGTGTCGTCTGGGTCGGGGGCTCCCGCCCATTGGCTACACACCCGTGCGGGAGCGACACACCGACGGGACGGGATGCTCCCATGTCCGCCTGGCCCTCGATGGGCACGTTCAGGAAAACGATATTCCTGATTTGCGATTGGCCAGAGGGCGTATGTACGCAAGTTCGCCTTCCAGCTTCGCATGAAGGTCAGGCTCTGGCAAGGGAGTCGTAGAGAGAGACCTGCGCAGGTATAAAAACGCTGGCGAAAATGCAGGAAGTCTTCAGGACATCGAGTTCTACTCCTTCTACTCAGCCCTCTCCAAACCCCCGGCAATGGCTTTCAAAGTACTCGCGTCCTTCGTCTCCCTTCTCGCGGCTCTCCAGGTCGCAAACGGTACGAACATCTTCGCCAGACCTGTGGTAGCTCTCCTACAGTGAACTGATACTGCTCTCCTGTTCTTTAGGTGCCATCACCCGCCGGGTTGCTTGCCCAGATGGCAAGAACACCGCGTCGAACGCCGCCTGCTGCGCGCTCTTCGCTATCCGCGACGACATCCAAGAGAACCTATTCGACGGCGGCGAGTGCGGTGAGGAGGTGCACGAGTCCCTCCGTCTCACCTTCCACGACGCCATCGGTATCTCGCCCAAGATCGCCGCAACCGGCAAGTTCGGAGGTGGAGGCGCGGACGGCTCCATCGCCATCTTCGAGGACATCGAGACGAACTTCCACGCGAACCTGGGCGTCGACGAGATCATCGACGAGCAGAGGCCGTTCATTCAGCGTCACAACATCTCCACCGCCGACTTGTACGTCTTTCTACCGCTACTCCATCTCCATTGATGGTGGGCGGTGATCACTGACATATTGTTCTTACAGCATCCAGTTCGCTGGTGCAATCGGTGTCAGCAACTGCCCTGGTGCCCCCCGCCTGGACGTTTTCGTCGGCCGCAAGGACGCTACCCAGCCCGCCCCCGACTTGACCGTCCCCGAGCCGTTCGACACCGTCGACAGCATCCTCGCCCGCTTCGCGGACGCCGGTCGCTTCACCCCTGCTGAGGTCGTCGCCCTGCTTGCCTCGTATGTATCCTCTGCATTCCCACCCGGATATGTGGCTAATGACGATTCTCCCAGGCACACCATCGCTGCTGCTGACCACGTTGATCCCACGATCCCCGGCACGCCCTTCGACTCTACCCCGGAGCTCTTCGACACCCAGTTCTTCATCGAGACCCAGCTCCGCGGCACCCTCTTCCCGGGTACCGCCGGCAACCAGGGTGAGGTCCAGTCCCCGCTCCGCGGCGAGATGCGCCTCCAGTCCGACTTCGAGCTCGCCCGCGACCAGCGCACCGCTTGCGAGTGGCAGTCCTTCGTCAGTACGTACACATTCCCTCATCTTGCGCAGTCTGGGCGGTGCTGACAGCTCCCTGCCATCAGACAACCAGGCTAAGCTCCAGAACGCGTTCAAGTCTGCCTTCCGCAAGATGACCATCCTCGGCCACAGCGAGCGCGAGCTCATCGAGTGCTCTGAGGTCGTCCCGAACCCGCCCCCGCCGGCTAGCAGGGCTCACTTCCCCGCTGGCCTCACCCGCCGCGACGTCGAGCAGGCATGCCGCGCTACTCCCTTCCCGACCCTCCCCACCGACCCCGGCCCGGTCACTTCCGTTGCGCCTGTGTAAGTTCCCTCTCATCAATTTTTTTCCGGAACCAGCAGCTGACCAGCGAACGCACAGCCCCCCCTCGTAAACAGTTACTCGCACGGTAGCCGCGGAAAAGTCTGTCTGGTTTTTCTTTGGGATTTACGCCATATCAGTAGAAGTGTCTTGATGGGTCAACGTCTTGTTCAACATGTCGCCTGTTACGGCATCGCAGTTGAATATATTCATTTGCTGGTATACGATGATGAAAGGGATCCGTTCAAGAAGACTCCAGACATGAGTTGTAACATCTTTCGCATGGATACAAGAGATTGTACGACTAGACGATCTTACGACCATAAACCATCCCTCTGCACGAAGACCGACCCCCTCTACTGTACTTGCGAGCCAGCGGTATTGATGAGCGCCTCCGCTTGCGCCGACCGAGGAGTGATCCTGCATTGGAAGGGTTCGGGATACCTAGAAGTGCCATTCAGATTCATACATTGTTCATCGGTTGAGAGTCCATCCCGCCTACGAGAGGAAGTAGTCCGTGACTATCTTGGGCGCCACGGGAACCGGCCGTCCATCTTCGCCGAGAGGGGCTTCAATACTGAAGACATGCAGCACAGAGGCGACGGTCAGGAACAAGGAATCGTTCGCGAAGTGACGCCCAGGACATATCCTTTCGGTGTAATGCTGTCAGTACCGTGACTCTGGCGTGAGTATACTTCTGGGCCGCACACCTTCGACCAAAGCCGAATTGGAACTTCTCCGGATCCCTGGTATCAGGTCCCACTTCAAGTTCAACCTGACCATCCTTCAGAAACCGCTCCGGGCGGAACTTCTCCGGTTCCGGATATGCGGTAGGATCCTGCGACATAGCCCTGAAAACGAGATTTAAGCTATGCTGGATGTCGACGCAGAGAACATGGCAAGAGCAAACCACGCGTTCGGGACAATCACCGAGCCTGCCGGGATTCGGTACCCATTGTATTCGTCCTCGTCGATCGCCCGATGGGACACTCCGAGAGGCACGACGCTGTGCCACCGAATGACTTCCTTCACGAGTGCCTTGATATAAGGAAGCGATCCCCTATCGAAGAAGTCCGGGAGGCGGTTGGGCCCGACGACCCTGTCGAGCTCTTCCTGAGCCCTCTTTTGGGCCTGGGGGTACTGAACCATGGCGAGAAAGAATGCTTGAATTGAGAAAAGGGTCTGTGTTCAGCACGACTCTCCATCAGCATGTGATCCTCTGAACTAGAAGTAGGCTTCTCATGTACCGTGTCTGCACCAGCTGCTCGAGTGTGTTACGGTCAGAAACGCGTCGGGTAAGAATAATACTGACTCAAGTATGCCAGGCCTGCGACATCTCTGAAACGCTCAGTGTCCTCTTCAGAAACCTTCCCTTCCTTGCGTAGCACCTTGTCTAGGAGCGCTGCTACGATTGACGGACGATCTTCAGCTTCCTTCATCTAGAGACGCTTGTGTGTCAGATACGAAGAGCCATTGTTCAGGTGAACCTACGATGAGTTCTAAAGAAGCAGTATAAGAGACATCGCGAGCTGCTGCTACGTCGGAGCGCCACCGCAAGGCATCCCGCTTGAACCTCGCTCCCGGAAGCCATGCGGGAAGATATCTCAGCCACGGTATAAGCTCGACGAGGTATCGTCCAGGAACAACTATAGTGCTGAAGGTCGTTGCAACCTTTTCTGCGAGGCTCACAAATGGGTCGTCTTGTTCCGCAACCTTGAGTCCATAGACAGCGTCCATAATCGTTGCGCTGAAAACACTACCAGTACCGGCCCCCGGTGAGCGGTTCGACATTATAGTGAGTATATGACGAGACAGACGTACTGGCGCGCCAGAGGCAAGAAGCGCTCTGGATTCTTGAGGAGGCGTTGAAGGAAACGACGATTCTCCCTCACATGGATGGGCCGATGTTGCAAGATCGCGTTTGGATGGAATGCGCCATGGAAGTCTCTTCGACGTTGTCGCCATGCGAGGGTGTAGCCCTGTAGCACAAACTGCCACGAATAGCCGCTCCTATACGACACGCAGCATTCAAGTTAACGTGAAGATTACGATGACATGCGAGTGGGGAAGCGACGTGCATCTCAGCCATGGCACTTCGCGGCCGGTCAGAGGTGTTCGCTGAGCGACCCTCCAGTATCGCGACAGCGGCTTCATACGAGTTGAGCATGATCATTGGCTGCCCGAGCATGTCAAGATACATTATGTCACCTGGATACATGGAAGTTGCGAATGAGCGAAAACTGGGAGAGAGAGAGAAAGATGACATACCGTATTTCTTCGCCATGTCTCGTAGTGCGGGACCCAGGCGCTTCGTGGGCATGTCCAATAGGTTGCCTATGATGGGCAGTGGCCTGGGACCTGGCGGAAGAGGAAGAGACGGCCGGTCTTTGCGCTTGATCACAAACGACAGGGCTGCCGTGACCAAGGAAACGATGAAGACCACAGTCGAGAGTGCCGATAAGTCATCCATGGCTGCAGGATGTCGAGCGAAAACTGGCGGGGAGCGCAGAATTACTTGTACTCGGATCGTAGTCCTTATGTAGCGACGTCCATGAACCTTGAGCTGACCAGGAGGTCTGACTGCCCTCCTGACTGGCTGCAAGTCTCTGCGCTGCTATTACGGTCGCTGGGTGTGGGTAGGCTTGAACCCTAGTCGCCGACCGAAGCGTGGTGGAAGCATAGTCCAAAACCTACTAGTGAATGGTCGAAGCGGACCGTAGGCTTCAATGAGAAACTCCTTCCTGATAGCGCATGGCGAGACACCCCTGTTGCCTGACAGTTTGACTTCGACCATTGGATCCGTTGGGGAGGCTCGGGGTTCTCAACCAATGTCGATGCAAGATGCGTGTCTTATTCTGGGAGCTTGGAAAAGTGTAGTCATCGCAGTGGGACCCGTTGTACGGTCTTCAAAACCATACCGTCACGCCAACTTGTGCCTCTCGAGCTGGATACTGTACTATACGTGAAGCGCCCCTCAGCGGTCGCCGCTCCCTGCCCAGTGCTCACTCCGCACAGAGTTTCTGATGAGTGCTTCCGCCTGCTTTGAACGTGGTGTGATCTTGCAATCGAATGGTTCTGGGTACCTATTGGAGGCTATAAGCAATTTGCATGGTATAAGGCAGGACATCTTACGAAAGGAAGGCATCCAGGAATATGTTTGGGACGACGCGGACCGGCTTTCCGTCTTCACCGATTGGCGCCTCGATGTTGAACACGTGGAGGACGGAAGCGACCGTGATGAAGAGGGCGTCGTTCGCAAAGTGACGACCCGGGCAGATTCTGAGGGAGGAGCAATGAGCACCGTCACAGGAGGTCCTCGCGGGGACGTACCTGCGCCCGAAGCCGAACTGATACTTCTCTGGATCCCTCGCATCGGAGGATGTGCCACGGTCCTTCAGAAATCGTTCTGGTATAAACTCATCGGGCTGAGGATATGCGTTTGGGTCTCGTGACATGGCCCTGAGCAAAGCGTATGAGAATGTTTCGTGAGAGAAGAGGTGCAAGGATTGACCGTACCAGGCATTCGGGACGACAAGCGTGCCCGCAGGGATGCGATAGCCATTATACACATCCTCCATCACACGATGAGAGACGCCGAGAGGCACGACGCTGTGCCACCGCATGACTTCCTTCACGACTGCATCGATATAGGGGAGGGCCTCTCTGTCGGAGAATTCTGGGAGGCGGTCGGGGCCGACAACCTCGTCTAGTTGCTTCTGAGCCTTCCTTTGAACCTCGGGATATATGACCATCGCGAGGAACAGGGCTCGAGTGGCAAAGAGCGTCTACGACAATGGCTATCAGAGATGTCTTCCGAGACGGTTCTGGAGAATTGCTGACAGTGTCTGCTCCAGCTGTAGCGTCCATGCGGAGGATGTAAGCGAAGGATCAGGGGTACAGTGGCGCAGCATACACTAACTTAGGTGGGCCAGCGCCGTGATATCCCGGAAGCACTCATCATTCTCAGGGCTGACTTTTCCGGTCTCCTGTACGGCATTTTCAAGGAGGGATGCTACCATTGACGGACGAGCAGTTCCTCGTTGCTGGCAGCGGATCAGTCCGATGCCTACAAGTTGTGGAAAGACGAACCATGGCTGTTAATGTGGCATCATACGGTACGTCTCGCACCGCGCTGACGTCTTTGAACCAGCGGGCAGCGTCGCGCTTGAAGCCGGCTCCTGGAAACCATGCAGGAATATGCTGCAGGAAGGGCAGGAGTTCCACTAGGTACCGGCCCGGAACCACGATCTCGGTGAAGATGGCCGCCGCCTTTTCGGCGAGGCGGATATAGGCATCATTGTGCTCAGCGACCGAGATCCCGTACACGATGTCCATGATCGTAGCACTGAACACGCTGGACACGCGACCATGTGAGCTTCGTTCCGGACAGTCGTCAAAGAAGCGCAGTGAAGGTGCACGTACTGGCGGGCTAGAGGGACGAGGTCCTCAGGAGTCTGTGAAAGCCGCAGGAGAAAGCGGCGACATTCGCGAAGGTGGATAGGCCGATAGTCGGGAACAACGCTGTGCTGGAAGAAGGTATGGAACATCCGACGACGCGTTCGCCATTCTGGTGTGTATCCTTGGATCGCGAACTCCCACATATAACCGCTCCTGAAAGTCACATCCAATCGTCAGATCTTGCGAGTGGCGAAATGGCCGTACGGGCCGACTCACAGTTCTGCCATGACGATCCGGGGTCTATCCGAGGTATTCGCCGAGCGACCTTCCAGGAGCGCAATGGCAGCATCATAGGAGTTCAGAATGAGCATTGGCTGCCCGAACATGTTCAGGTATGTCATGTCTCCTGTTCTATGCGTCGGATCGTGTATCCTAACTACGTGTCTCGGTGGGACGTTGCGTACCGTACTTGGCACCGAGGTCGCGTAGCGCGGGCCCATACCGCTTGGTCGGCATATCGAAGAGGTTCCCTATAATTGGCAGAGGCTTCGGCCCCGGGGGAAGAGGAAACCTCGAACGGTCTCTGCGCCGCCATAGAACGATCCCTGCGAACGCACCCAGGATGATGAGAATGGCTGGAACCGTCATCGTCCAAAGTGATGTCCGTGACGGTAGGCTTCCAGCTAAGAGTGTTTCGAACTATATAGTCGTGCCTAAGCGTCAAAGACAAGGTCAGCAAGCTTCATGCTGAATCCTATGGCAGGCGCGACGTGCCCCACTGACCTGCGATTGCTTCCTTGATCTCCACAAGAACATTTGACGTGGGAGAATCAGAACTGGCCAGTGTACAGAGAAGCATCATGCTGTCGCTCTTTAGCAGGCGACTACTGCAGGAATCAAGCTTCCATGGGAGGACTGCTTCTCATTTCGTACTGCGCCGATAGATCGTCAGCGGCTAGAAGGCAGCACATCCGATGGTATTCTGCGGGGAGCCAAGAGTGAGAGATAGAACGCGGATGTACTGAAGGCTAAGCTAGGAGCTGCTAGGAGGCGGGAAACTCGTCAATGCGCTCGATAGCGTGTCGACTTCGCAGTACCGGTGGCCAGACGAAGCATCTCGAGTCTCGGGTTGTTATATTGAACAATATAGTTGTACGTCCTCGAGCATCGTCAGTTAACATCGAGGTATATATCCGGCGGCGGATACTGGACCATCAAACTATGCAGAGTCGCAGACAAGGTCACAAGCATGGACGTCGAGAAGAGAGAGCAGTAAGGGCGTCTATCCGACTAGTCCCAGTGTCACCTCGGGCGCCTCGGGCGTCGATTTCGGAATCCCATTCGATGCAAACGTCGAAACGACACCTGACACGTTCCCGGGGTCACTGCCGGGGAACGATGCAGTCAGAGGAGATCCAAGCAAAACGAGTGTATACAACGATATCTGACAATACAGCAGCAGCAAAGTCCGAAAGTCCGGATAGGAACAAGAAAGCGTAGAGTAGCTATATATGTATGATACGCCGAGGACCCAACCCAAACCCAACTCCTCTGCCAGACCTACTACTCCACGAGAACTGGCCAATTATCCATCCTTCACCAGTTATAACCGCCGTACGAGGAAGACGAGGACGATGAGGACGACGAGGACGAGGACCACGAAGACGATGAAGAGCCCGAAAGCGAGCCGCCATAGAAGACTACAAGCGTGTCAGATGGGATATGCCACATGGAGCAAGAAGGGGTACTCACTGTACTTCGACACGTATTTCACCGAGATGTCGGAGTCCTTGCCGTACATGCACT
The DNA here is from genome assembly GCA_022385805.1 of Pilatotrama ljubarskyi. NCBI lineage: Eukaryota > Fungi > Basidiomycota > Agaricomycetes > Polyporales > Polyporaceae > Pilatotrama > Pilatotrama ljubarskyi. The sequence continues at coordinate 3,943 of MU277712.1, read as the reverse complement.
GCATATCATCAAGTCAGCGCATGCTCAACGCCTCATATGAGAAATCCCACTCACGGAAGACGGGGGCTGGCCGCCCACAGTATCGAAGCGGAATACCTCGCTCGCGATATCGCCCTGCACCTGCACCACGTCGAGCCACGCGACGTCCTTCTTCGGGTCCGTCGGCGCGGGGATCGTTCCCTTGCCCTTCGCGACGATGAACGCGTCGCTGACGCCCTGGAAGCGGCCGGACGACGTGAAGTCCCACTTCGGGCTCAGGCCCTGGCCCGTGGTCGGGTTTGGCACAAAGTAGTGCTGCGCGAGCACCTCCGGGGGGTTCAGGACGTGGAAGAAGTCGATGATGCTCTGGATGGTGTAGGGCACGAGGGTCGTCCAGACATTGTAGAGGTCGTTCTGGATCGTCGCGAACTCGGGCTCGTACACGATGCACGAGACGTCGATAAGCTCAGCGACAGCTCCGGTGCTCCTATCGACCAAATGGAGAGGGATGGTTAAGCGACCGCTACGACAGACATACGCGGGGTACGTGAGACTCACGTGAAGTTGTTCCCGCTCGAGCACGTATAGTTCTGCACACCGAACGCGAGGCCGATGAACTGGGGCGGGTTGCTCGGTGCGACGAGCTGCGACTGGCCCTGCGGGAACTGGGGAACGAACTTGTCGATCGAGCAGCCGGAGAGCTTGAACGTCGGAGCTCCGTACGAGCCCCAGCTGCCGCCTCCGTACCCGTATCCCGAGCCGTACGAGGAGCCGCCAAGCTTGGCGGCAGCAGCGGCGAAGAGGGCGTTCGCGATGGCAACCATTGTGGGTACTGAAGGAGAGGAGGAGTGGGTTGGGAAGAGAAGATAGAAGCGAGGAAAAGATACTGGAAAGGGTGGTCCGCAAGGAAAACAGGAGAAGAGCGGAACGCTGGGGACCAGCAGGGCACCCTCAGGGCCTCTTATACGAATTCCATACGCGCAGGGCAGACTCTCCGGCGTCATTTCGTAAAGCGCGTTTGTTTCAGATCAACACGCGCCCGAGCACTGACCCCGTAGCCTGAGCGAACTTGCTCCGGGTTGGCCAGGGGGATCATGACCAGTACGCGCGCGCAGCTGCGAGGTGCGAGGCTTTGAGGCAATGCCTCAGATTCAAGTGAGAGACGCGCACCTCATCAAATTGCACGTTCGCGCGTACCTAAGAACAATCAGCGCGTACGTACGTACACAAAGGGCGGGTGCACTCGCCTCTTGCAAGCTCCGGGACTTCAGCGCTGTGAGGCTATGTTTCCAAACCTGCCGCGCGCGATCGGGACCGAACGGTGACGAAGGTGGCGAATGCACAGGCGAAGTAAAGGCAAACTAGGTAAACGAGAGGCTGCATATTGGCCCGAGCGTCAGCGGACGCGAACCAGCCCCCATCGGTGGTTTGTGATGCATGAAACACCTCTGAGGCATAGCGCCAGGGTGGCGCCCCCTGAGGTGAGAGCGCATCGCATCCTCTCGCAATCGCACCGCCATCAAAAAGGAGTACGTGCCCAAGGTACGCTCGAGGAATGGCGAATTGATCGTGAATGATGGCAAAATTCTCAATGCACATCAAAATCAACCTACTCTATGTACGCTTCACCCTGGTGGTTGTACACGATCAGACTGTGCACATCCAAATCCAGCGAGCGTGAGTACGTCCGTACAGTATCAGACAGTACCCATACGCACCAGCAAGCGTAAGCGGTGCGCAGCGATGACTAGCCCGGATGGCGGAGACTATCGCTCATGACATAGCGGTCACCGGTCAGGGTTGAGCGGTAAGTGAAGATTCAGGCACCCTCAGTTAGCCTAGGGCTGCACGAGGGACGTGTACACCTTTTGCACCCTGAGGATGCGTGTGCGATGTGATGCGGACTTGAGAGAGAGCTAGTCTGAGAGACTGAGCTGTGTAACACGACATCAGTGGAGTACAGTAGTCATAACTGAGTGTCTGCTCGCCCTTCAAGCTGGAAAGACGAACCCCCGCAACTTACTCCTCGACACTTCTTTGCACGAACAAGAATACCTCGGGCAGGTCAGGACGAGATGCGTGTCGAGTTATCTACGCTGGATTCCCGTGTTGTGGATGTTTACACCAGACGCTGTATCGGGCACAGACGTAGTGTATTTTCCCACGACCAAACATGCTATCTCTCTCTCTCTCTCTCTCTGGCCCCGGGTGGAGACGAGGCGATCAAGTGGCCGCCCCCTGCCACGTCTCGGGGAGATTCAAGGCGCTGTGGGTTCAGGCTGAGCATATGACGCTACTCGAGTAAAGCCCAACACTGCTTCGCTGTGTCTCTAGGCATGATGGGTTTCGCGGTGGCGGTCATGGAACATATTGACTGTGAGCGTAAAGTACAAAGTCTGTGTCCGATTCGGAATCCGGATGAGGACTCGGAACTGTGAGGAAGCGCGCACCGTGAATGGCAGGCCCCCGAACACCTTATTCAAGTGTGAGCGCGGGTCCGCTACAGGGTCCTTACAGTGGATGACTTCCCGTAAGAATCTGGAGCCTCCAGACGTTTCCAGATCACTTTTCGGAGTTTGAAAATTATCTAGAGATCTTGGAGCCTGTAACCGTAAGGTGTTGCGCACGTTCTCTAGATTTGGAGTCCGTTTTCCGAACCCCTCAGGCTGGTCGCACTGGCTATGTCTCTCTTGCTCTGCTGACCGCACCCGCCATGTCTGCCAATAATCCTAGTGTTCTCGACGACTCGTCTGATGAGGACTACGATGAGGAGCTCGAAGAGGAGGCAGCACTAGCTGCGGCAGTAGTCATCTTCGGCGCCGAAATGGGCCGTCAGCGACGCATCGAAGCCCGTTTTCCACATCGACGCTACCTCCGCCGCCCACAGCTCCTGCCGGATCCGAGAGAGAACACGCCATGGCAAGTCCTGTACAATACCCGCGACGACCGAGCCTTCATCACGACTATGGGTCTCGACTGCGCGATGTTCGACCTCATCCTTCAAAGCGGCTTCGCCGAGCGCTGGAACCAGTCGACGATCCCTCGCGAAGACACCAACCCTCACGGCCAGCCTCGACTTTGCCGCCGTTCGCTCGATGCTGCGGGTGCCCTCGGCCTCATCTACCACTACCTCACCTCCGCAATGCCCGACACCGCCCTCCAGCAAATCTTCGCGCTCATCCCTTCCACAGTCGCCCGTTATCGATCATTCGCGCTGGTCATCTTGTGCGATACTCTGCGCGAGATACCAGAGGCTCGCGTCTGCTAGTGGGAGTCTGCTGAGGAGTGTGAGGAGGACTCGCGCCTTATTGCGGCACGGCACTCTCTACTGTACGGTGTGATCGGGAGCATTGACGGGCTCAATCTTCTCACAGCAGAGGCTGACGATCCCGAGCTGGAGAATGCAACATACAACAGGTGGTTGCATGGGCACTACACTAGTTGTGTGATTGTCTTCTCGCCCCGAGGTGCGTCTGCTTGCCTGTACAGTCCGACAACTCGCTGAGTCATCAGTAGGCATCATCAAGGGCTGCGTCTACAACGCCGGGCAGCTGGCACGATGCCAAAATCGCGCGCCCGATCTACAGCAAGCTCCGAGATAGAACCCCTCCAGGGTACTTTCTCATCGCGGACACAGCCTTCCCGCGCGGCGCAGCGAGCATTGCCGGCCGCATTCAAGCCCCACTCAAGAGCAACCAACAGCTCCCACGAGATCCGCAGGAGCGTGATGCTCTTCTCGCCCGCAATCGCCAACTTGTCTCCTATCGCCAGACCGCCGAATGGGGTATGAGGTACTTCCGCGCTAGCTGGGGCCGCCTCCGCCTCCCTCTTGACATCTCTGACTCGGACGGGCGCGCAAACACCCTGGAGGTTTGTCTGCGGTCGACAAATCTCCGGACGGAACGGGTGGGTGTGAACGAGATCCGAACAGTGTACATGCGATACTGGGAGGAAGCAGAGGATG
>MU277711.1:251403-264094 GCA_022385805.1 Pilatotrama ljubarskyi | reverse complement strand
ACGCAGACATACCTCGACCATGGATCCCGGAGCTGGATCGTCATCCACCCATCTCAACTGGGCAAACGTCGGGCTAGCCTTCTCCTTCATTCTACTCGATGGCGTCCTCTCTACCACCTTCGGGCTCGGCGTCGGCAGCTCCCTCATCACAGCTGCTGTGCGATGCGTCGTGCAACTCAGCGTCGTTGCGCTGATACTGCAGAAAGTCTTCGAAACGAACAACCCATGGGCGGTGGCTGGGATGGCTTTCCTACTCAACCTCATGGGCACGATAGAAACAGGCGAGTCGCTTTAGGCATACTTCCTCCCGTTGCCCTGACCGGAATCCCCCGTACAGTGGTGAACAAGTCGAAGAAACGCTACGATCACATGGTGCCTTTCCTCATTTCGATCCCCTCTACCATGGCTCTCATCTTAGCCTACGTTTAGTTCCCATCAGTTCTGCTGGGGATGCTGGGCTCTACGATACCCGTCTCCATCATTGGAATTCGATTCGCTATGGACGTCGATCCCTTCTGGAAGCCCGAGCAATATAGTGCGTGCACCGTGTTGGTACTGCTTGTACTCGCTGCTGACTACTTGCAGTCCCCGTGGTCGGTATGCTCTGTGGATCGACCATCTCCGGGATCGTCGTCTCCGTCACCTATGTCCTGAAGGAGCTATAGTGCGTGGGACACATACAATGCTGCGCTCCGTCGTTGACAATCCTTGGCAGCGACAACCGCGACAAAGTAGAGATGTACCTCGCCTTCGGGGCGTCTCGATTTGAGGCTTGCAAGCCCATCGCGCGAGACGCTCTCAGGCTCGCACTCACGCCCAACATAAACCAAATGAGGTTCGTCCACGTTCCACCGCACATACCGACTTCCCACCTGACTGCACATCCCTCCATCTCAGCGTCATTGGGATCATCGCCATCCCAGGCATGATGACCGGCGCTATCCTCGGCGGGTCCTCCGTTGAACAAGCCGCGCGCCTGCAGATGGTCATCATGTTCATGATCTCTTCCTGCACCGCGCTCTCCTCCATTGTCACCACCATCCTCGCGCTCGGAGTGGTCGTCGACAACGAGCACCGTGTGCGCACCGACCGCATCGACACGCGCGAGCACGCGGTGTACAGGGCGCGCAACTGGGTCGTCGGGAAAGTGGTCGGGGCCGTCAAGAGCGCGGCATACGCAGTCGCGCGGGGCGTGAAGAAGCTCGCTGGGAAGGGCGATGCGCAGCAGGAGGATGGGGCGGACGGCTCGGAGCGGCAGAGACTGCTTGGCTAGACTACGGCTTCTCCGCGTCGATGTTCGCTTTGTTCCAATCTCGCTTTGATACAGCACTTCGCCACCTAATACCAGTTCGTTAATACTAACGGTGAGTGCTGCGAGGTATCAGGCCTCCGGTCGGCGAACCTGCGGCGCTGCGGCGCTGCGGTAAGCGTGCATGCTACAAGCTACTAGTATAAACAGATTGTCAGGGTCTGCGCAACACACTAGTGATATGATGACTCCATTCGAAGCTATGTAGGTACAGTAGTAGGACACGAGGAACGTACTGGGGAAACAGGCGTCGTGGAGTTGGAAATGACATACCTTCTTCTGCGGACGATCTACGATCCGATCGATCAATCTCAGCAATGTATAGTAGCTATATAGTAGGTCCATGATGGCCACTCCCAACGTCCATCTGGCATCAAACCGTCAGATTCGTCTCGACATTCACCGGGGAGATCGAGTAAGTACAACTCGAAGAAAGACACGCAGTGATCGTGCGGGGCGTTGCGCAATATTTCTCATGCGTGCGTTCTTCCGAACGCGCTCGGCGTCGTACTACTCGTAACGGTATGAATCGAAGAGGAACGGTATATACTTACACTGCATCGGCCGCAGGAAGCACCCTACTACACAGCCTCAACGAACCACTTGCCAGTGCGCGTTCTGAACTCTACCAAGATGGTCAAGAGCCTTCCCGCCGAGTTCTACTCTGACTTCCTCTCCGCCGCCGCCAAGGCGCGCAAGCCGAGCCCCAGTAAGTACTAAGTACAGCGCACTCTCATTTCAACGACCCGTACATTACTCAATCACCTGATTCACCTCTTCGACAGTCCGCGGGCTCTACCCGCTCGAGTCCCACCCGGGGATGATCTCCCTGCTCGCCGGCAAGCCCAATTCGGCGACCTTCCCGCTTACCTCCGTCCAGCTCAAAGCGCGCTCCCCGACGGACCCCAAGGAGGAGGTCACCACGGAGCTGTCCGGGAAGGCACTCGCCGAAGGCCTGCAGTACGGTCCGACTGCCGGCTTGCCGAGCCTGATTGAGTGGATCCATGGCTTGCAGGAGCGCGAGCATGGGCGGAGGCGTCGTCACCAGCCAGCCATCGGTCCAGGCGGGCTGCATGGTGTCTCGCCCACTCCATCGGGCCTGTCTACGTCTGCGGAGGGCGTCGGCATCGCGATATCCTCTCCAGTCCCCGCAGAAGCCGCAGGAGCGAGATCTGCAGGACAGCGCGGGGCAGACAGGTGAATGCGGCAGCCTGACGACGAGCAGACTGGGAGCAGACGCCGGGACGGTCGAGTGGAGAATGGGAATGTACCGCACAATAGGAGAATGTGTGGACGCTCAGTGGGTAGTAGATGGAATGGTGACTGCACTCTGGGAAATATATCGAGCGGTGGAAGCTCTGTGGGTAGTAGATCGAATGGCACAGCATGCAGAACACGAGCAGAGCACGTCCGAGTCTTGGGCGCTTCTTCTCGCTCTCGCTGTCTTTCTGACCATCACCTGCACTCGCGATCGCATACACGCACGTCTACTCACGGCGACACCCTCGTGTACAGTACGCAAGCATGCTTAGGTCAGTCTCTACGAGGTCAAGTTCGCTCTCCAGCTCGCCCTGCTTTCTTCTCTGTTCTCAGCCGCTGCTCCGAGTCTGCTCTTCAGGCTCTTCAACCTTGAACTGACTGTCTGCCGTTTCTCTTCTCTCACAGTCCTCGTGGAGCTCTACGACGGCGATCAGCAGACAGGTATGTGCATTTCTGAACCGGGTATGTACCTCTTTCGCGTTCAGATCGAAGCCACGCGACCTCAGGTCTTCAAGAAGTCACCTGCGCATGCGTCGCTTCTCGCAGCCGGACATCTCCATGACCACGGGTGAGTACGCACTTGGTGAGCGATATAGCAGCAAGACAGTACGTACCGCGGCTCCGAAGCGTGAGGAAGGTGCGTCGGCGCGATCTTGGCGTCGGAGTACCCGCCGTGTGCGAATGAACGGTACGGGACCTCGTCTGCATCCCTTGACCACACACACTGGTCTGCTGCGTACCTTCAGAGATCGTCCGCCACACTGTCCATGCGCCAGACGGTGCTTGTATCGCGGCGGTACCGTCCTTCTTGTGCCGGGTACCGTATCCTGGGGCCGCGCATTGGCCGAGGTCTGATCCGCCTCGACGAACGTACCGTCTGCCGAGCCCCGCGTCCCGGTACCGTTGTGGGATGGGCACAGCCATTGAGGTGTCCGGTGGACGCTGATGTACGCATGTTAGGTGACTGCATGCCGACGTCGGCTCCTGCAGGACTGCGAGCATCACTACCTGCTCGCGCCAGTATTCGTGATGTGAGGATGGCACACGGTGGCATTGTGAGTCGACATCCGCCGCGTGGCAGCGGATGTCGCACATCGAGAGCGACTGAGGACTGTCAGCGAGGTGGGCCTGTGCAGACATTCGTGAAGGACGTACCGTGATCTCATGCGTGGGTGCACCTACCGGACATCGGTGATGCATGGCAGCCATCTGCGAGACGGAGAAGTCCTTGGGCTTGGACGCGGGAGGAGTGTTGAATGTGCACCGGGGGATTCTAGTACCACGTGCACTCGTTTAGTACAGCTCGCGCTCGGAAGAAGAGTGCAGATTCCCACTCACACGCTTCATCGTCCTGGGTGGGTCGATCTCACCGCCGCGCATTCTTTGTTCTTGTACCGTCAGGCTGCCCACCGTGCCGTGCGTGCGCACTCTACGCTGTACCGTCTTCGGGCCGAGAGCACGCCATCGAATCAGTCTAGTGAGAAGGCATCGAGTGGATAGCCCCAGCAGTACGTACCGCCAATGATCATCGTCTGCAGCATCACCTCGTCCGGGTCCCAGTGACCTCGAGCTCTTGCTCAACCTGCCAACAGGATGGCCAACTTTGATGTCGATTGGCGGCCCAGCACACTGCTGCTTGCCCATGATGTTGTCAGAGGGGCTCTGTGGGTTACATGTGAGTGTCGAGATGCTCTACGATGTGGATGGCATGCGCATCAGAGGATGTGATGATGCTACTGACCTGGAAGGAGGTCCCCGAGGCGTGGCAGAGCATCTGCGGTGAGCAGTTCCAAAGTCCTGCTGTCTAAGTCACTGATACTTTCTGCCTTCTCAGCTGTTGAGCTGTTGTGCTGGAGTTTCTGGTCAGAAGTTGGGACAAAGAGGGCGGACAGTGAGTGGGTGCGAGCAATGGGGCTTCGGATACATACCCGTTCACTGTACGTACTGCACTGTAGCCTGCCGGACTGTCAGACCTCCGATCAGTGGAGGAAGCCTTCGTGGGCAAGCTCGCCGCCCAGCCTCCGTGTGTGATGTGACCGCTTTACGTCTTGACTGCAGACAAGCTCTCAGGAGCGCTCTCAATTCAGCCTCTTCCAAGGATACAGTTGTCACATCTTTCCGTCCCTCATCTCTTACTCTCAGTCCAGTCGTCTTACAGACCAGCGGCAGGACTAGGTTCATCCCTAGTCACATATTCATGCCTGGGTACAGAGCGATAGGGAACGGGAGAGCACTCCGGCAACAGAATTCCTGTGGCCAGGGTTGCTGTCCCGATCTCCATCGCTCTGTCACGTATTCTGTACTTAGCCGTAGCGGAATTGTGGTCGCTTGCCAGAAATCGGGCCGTTGCAGGTACTAGAGCAGCTGCGGATCCAGACCGACCCTGAAGAAGCCTCTGTGCAGCAATTGGCGGAGGGACTGATCTCTGAGCTGAGAAGGAAGTCGCCTATGCCTCCAGAGGCCTGCGTCTGCTCCTAATTCAGGAAACTGCAGCAGGGATACTAGTGTCCGACTCGCCGACTCGCCGCCCGAGTGGTTCGCTCGCCTCCGTGTATGGCAATGCTAGGTTACGCTACACTACCCGCCTGTGATCGCGACACAGAGGTGTCACAATCAACACCGTGCATCTCTGCCCCGGCAGAGTAGCTCACCTGCGAGTTGGGGACATGCCAGATTGGTTGATGTCTTGCGAGTGCAGAACACGATGCTAGAGTCATAGGATCCAAGTCATATAGTCATATGTCTATGTATTTGAGACCGTGCTAAGGCACCTCGTCGTCTGTGAAGGACTCGATCGGGTCATCTGGATCTTCTCCTCTGCAGACAGCAGCCACGGAAGCGGCAGCGGCGCGTGCCTCGGCCTCGTCCGTCACCCACTTCTCCGACTTTGGGCCGTTGCGGACGTACCGCGGCGGGAACCTGACAGGATCCACCTTTCCCCCCGCCCGATGCCTCTTCAGGTCGCTGCGTCCGAGCTTCGGAGGGATACCATGGTTCAATGCACTCGGAGCAACGGCCATCGGGTTCTGCGCCGCCCGAGCTGCCTTCTCGAGAGGCACAGGGATGAACTTGAGGTCCTGTGACTGCCAGAGGATGTAGAGGCGCGAGATTCGGTCGTATCCGGTCAACCCTGGCTTGCTCAGGTCGGCAAACGGTAAGTCAGTCGGCCACCCGACGAGCTGCAAGCCGTACTCGGTGTAGATCTTCTGATGGTAGCCCTTGACCGTCCAGCGCATGGACGCATTCGCGTCGCCAGAGAGCGAGACTGCAAGGTGGATGCAGTGTTAGTCCAGATTTGCTCGCCACCGTCAAGCAGAGCGCCGCAGCAACAACGCACCTAGAGACTCCGCCATCGATGCACGGAGGATCCCCCGCATCCACAGCTCGCGTCGAGCATAGCTCCCAGTGAATTTTGGCATGTACGGCCTGTGCTCACAGTGAGCGACCTCTCCGGCCGTGCGTGACCCAATCACGAGCAAAAGTGGCTCACCGTTCTATCCCTGCACGTCCTGCTTCGCTCAAATATGCTGACACAGTGTGCACGGAGAAATGATACCTGAGAGTGGGACCGGAAAGATGAGTACGACCAAGCAGCGTCCTTGCGGAATGTTAACTCACTGAGACGTCAAGAGATTCACTTGGGGCACCGTTCCATAGGGGGCGTCGGATATCTGTAGCTGGGCGAACCTCAAGGACTGGAGGACAGGAAGGGCAAGTGTGAGGCGAAAGCGGCGACACCGAGTAGACGGTCACGGAGGCAGGTGAAACAATCGAGTTTCGGTCTTCGGAGCGCAAGTGTGCCAGCGCATTCCAGATCCTCGTATACTTGGGCCTTGGCATTCACGGCTCACCCAGGATTGCGTGGAGACACCGAAAGACTTGAAACACGACAAAGGCAATTTGTCAGAGTCGCTCCCGAGCGCTGGTAACTGCTCCGAAGCTGCTGCTTCGGAGTAGCCGATCCCAGGCTGCGTCCATACGGCAGTACCGAGCAGTGGCTGGTGCACCATGTTGGGGTGGATGTACACCCGTTGTCAGTGATCGGCCGCCCTCCTGAGCTGTGCACGGCACCCATTTTCATTACATGCAACAGCATCAGGACCGTGCTGGACCGTCTGGCAGTAGAACAGCAAGAGATTGCTGTCCAGTGTGTTCATGAGTCTCATCAGCCGCGTACAGCCGAGACGGGGAGACGTACCCGTGCGACTCGCAGCAGCAATTCTCGAAGCGACAACAGCCTACCATGAGTAAGGTCCCGCCGGTTTAGGATGAGCGGCCGCTTCGTTTCGGAACACCTCTTCATGTGCCCATCTAGCCCCCCGTCCGCAGAAGGAGGCTAAGTGGACAGGCCGAGACAGCAGCGTGTCGGAACCGGGTTTGTGGTCTGTCGCTTCAAGGATGCTCGCCAGACAAAGGCCGACGGTGTCGCACAGAGCGGCCACACATGGCACTCCACCCACGCGACGGCAATAAGAAGCTTCTTGTCCCAGGACCCACAGGATCGGCTGCAAGTGGTGTATCTGGCTCGACTGAAACAGGAGTGATCAAACGGTGATGGATGTCCTGCACGCAGAGATACTCGGATGTGCGAGTGCGTCACATTGGCCCATGTACCTGCGCCGCAGCGAGGCTCTGCTTATCTCACTTGTACGCGGTAGACCGTTCAACGAAGTACCTACATCGACGGGACGGAGTCAGTCACAGCATGCGGCGGTCCTTATGCAGCACGCGGCAGCGAAGGCAAAAGCAGCCGCACCCCGAATTGATTGACTCCGCTGGGACCGTACATTCGGGACCTGTCCTGCTGCACGCCGACAGCAAAGGTGGTCGGGTGCTGTTTGATCGCGTGAGTATCAGGACAGCGGTAGATGAGCCTGCAGGACGTACCGACATATGAGGATGGGACGATGCATCAAGCGAGCGCATCGGCTTTCCGTATGAGGGTGAGCCGAATCTGCGGAAGGCCCGTCATGTCAGAAGCTTCCCCAGTTTGTACCTTCGCAGAGACGAGAGCCTCAGCACGTCAGGACAAGGGAGGAAAGGCAGATGGATGTGATGATCACTTGCCTCGGGAGATGTAGACTTCGCTACAGGCGCAAATGTACAACGGAAGCGGTCCCGCATGCATGCACAACCGTCTGTTGCGAGACAAGCCAGGACGAGGGGCAGGGATGCCTTAGAATGTCGACGAAATCGAACGCGTGGATATACATGGGTGGAATACCTACCGTCCTTGCCGCACGCTGAACGAATTGAGGGAGTGTCGCGCAGGAGGGTTGCAACAGCCGGAGTACGGTACTAGATGTATTCTCATGCCTACATGCAGCGGCGACGCACCGCGGGCATCGTACAGATAAAACGACATGATGGTGTACTGCACACTTGCGTTAGCCTGATTCTGTCGTACCGGCAAGCCACAGACTCACCTACTCCAAGTTCCTGTTTGTCTATATGATGCGGCGGCGGCGTTCCTGATCCTCGCGGTGTGTACCGAGCTGAGCGCAGGCTCTGCCGCAGCGCTCCCACCCACATTCCTGCAATGAACCCCTCGACACTGGCAGCCCGAGCTTGGGCGTGTTGTGCCGCACGCGACCGCAGTTCTACATCCTGAGAATACGGAGACCGCGAGACCGCGAGCTGGGACTCCTCACCAGATACTACTCCTCTCATGTTCCCGTCATCCTCGGCCACCTCCGAGTCGCCCAATTTGCGACGTCGCTACGCAGCCAGAAACGAGAAACTCGGCCCATACCGCGGTTCCGAGCTCGCTGTCGCCTCGCCATCCTTCGGCTTTGAATACCCCGCCGGAGAACCCACAGAACGGCCCGCACTAGACGAGCAGCGTCCAGTCCGACGGCGCTCAAGCGGGGGAACACAACCTCGATCTTGCTGATCTGCACATCGGACCGCGCAGCCGACCGCTTTCCGAGGAGCGGCGGGGACGATATCTGACGGGGTGACTCTGACGGCGGCAGAGGCGAGTAACGAGGACCACACGCGTTTTCACGCTGCCGCCGCATCCGAACGAATGGACTGCAGTCGAGAAGGTGCTGAAGGACGTCGGCAGTGACCATTGCAGTGAGCTAGAGTCACCACGTCGCGGCGCGCTCGTATGTCGCGTCGCTCATTGTTGCATGAGACGCGGTACATCGACGCCCACATTCTACGCGGCCTCTGTTCCAGAGCCGTGCCGGACGGGTCGCGAGATGAGCGGCGTAGGCCACCGTGCCGCACAAATGCTCCGGTAAAAGGACAGGGTGTGACCACTACGCGCGAGCCGGCTTTGCGTACGATTCTTACGAAGGCGTGCGTATCGTCGGCTTCGTATGGCGGAGCAGGACGGCACGACGAGCACGGGAGGGTGGTGAATGGTGTGAACGCCCCGTATTCACAGCACGCCGCTGCAATCGCATGGATCTTGAGGTGGGCTCCACCGCGAGACGTGCGAGAACACACTCACAGTCCTCCAGGGCTTGGTGACGCAGTACACGCTTGCCGCCGAGTCTTCTCCTCGCGGACCCCGCCGTTCTACACGGCGGAAATAGATGCGGATTCCGCGGCACGCGAGCAGCAACCTGGACGGAGTACGGCAGAGGCTGCGTGCCGCTCGGACCCAAGACCCTTGACAAGTCGAGTGAAACTGCGAACGCCTCGCGTTGCATGACGGGCCGTTGGATCAGCCGAGAGTGGGCGCCAGGGACCCGTGACGCCGCCTAAGCCCAACGCCTGCAGGGCTCGCGTAGGGGACGCGGAGGACGGGCCCAGTGCTCACGTAGCGGCGCGTCGACAGTCGTCGCACCGCCATGGCGAAATTTGGGAGCGGGTGTGCGCGGGAACGAGCGGGGTGGCGGGCTGACACTCGAGAGCGAGAGAACGTCTGACGTGGGACCGTGTGATTGTCACGGAGTGCCCTGCCCGGAAGTGGTGCATTTGTATAAGAGGACGGGTGTCAAGACCAAGAAGACGCTCTGCTCACCTTCAATTCTCCCCCGAGCTCCCTCGTCGATCGGCCCCACGGCGGAAGCCGTCCGTTGCGCTTCGGCCGAGGCCCGGGATATCTCGACACCCCGCCGTACGTCTGTCACCGATGTCTTGCTGCACCTCCCGGTGTTCGTCCTCCTACGCAGACGACGACACCTTGTAGCTACCTTCTGCTCGCTGCTCGAGCGCACAGGAGGAGACGTCCAGTCAGTCAGAAAGTCACTAGCGTCCTCAAAGGCGGCTCACTCGCGGCAAGCAGCCCCTATGGCAGGCTGTCGCGTCGGGAACGGTACGTTCTTCATCGTCTAGACGCTCCTCTCGCGTGCTCACTCCTCCCGCCCGGGCAGACGCGCATCTGTCTTGAAGCGAGCGAGACCGCGTCCAGGAGTATGAGCAACCGTGCGCGGCATGTAGCTGTAGTTGTTGACTTTACCACCCGACATGCTACTAGAACCCGCGCAGATCGCGACTGCGCCTTCTTCGTGTCCTTCTGTGCGCACTGGCAGATCCCGCCGTCGTGCGGCACACGTTTCGGCCGCCGTCCTGCGGGACCGGCTTGTTGATGTCGAGACGGCGCCACGGTGCGTGTTCCGGAGGTTTGCGGTGAAGTAGCTCACGAGAGCATCGACGTGGAGACGTCGAGTGCTCGCAGGCTCGTGCGGTACGCGCAAGCCGTTTGCCCGTCCTAAGTCGCGGGAGCTTCCGTTTGCGATGCTGGAACGGGGACGGCGACGCGATGGTATAGAGCGAGCGTCTTGCGGTGGCGGGCGTCGGCTTCTGCGACGGGTGGACACGCAACAAGAGGTCCCGGGGAAGGCGTGCGCGGCCCGCGGCGCAAGCGGACACGCGTGTCTGACGGCCTGTCTTGCTCGCGCCTGGCCGGCCGCACGCAGAGCTGGACGAGCGAGCTGCGAAGTCAAGATGACCGTGGAGCAGCGATACAGTCGGCGGAAGCCGCGCACCTTGCGTGACGAGGGTGCTGTGAAGTCGGACAGCGCGCGCGCGCGCGCTACTCAGCACGCATCGCTTGGTACTCGAGCGGTACTGACGCTGGCGGCGGCACTGTTGAATAGCTGTGTGAGCAGAGGACTCGAGATGCTCTGCGCGACGCGAGGCCGATGAGCAGGAGACGTACCTTGGGTATCCTGAATGGAGTCGCTCTACGCGTGTGCGGCACCATGTCCGGGCGACGGATCGTGCGGGGAGACGTGTGCGGTACGTCCTCCGCTCCCCGGGCCACATGACGCGCGTAGACGACCGCGTCCCGCGTCCTTGGGTGCGGCTCCTCAGAGAAGGAAGGCCTGAGCACGGAGATGACGAGCGAGATGAGGATCAAACAAGCTCGTGTACTGACCTTAGCTAGCGTACGGGCTTCTGTCGAGGCATCCCGGCGATCGTACGCGGTACGCGCGGAGAGCGTTGTATGTCCGGCATCGCGAACTGATTGCTTCGCGTTGCAGAGACGGCGGCGCGGTGACGAAAAGCGAGCGGGAGCGAGTGGGTGCGATGGCAGTAGCTGGGCGCTGCGCGACGAGAGCGGTGGAGTGTTACTGTGGGAGAAATCAGTACGGCAGCGGCAGCACAGGCTCCCGTACGTCCGGGACCATGCGGATGGGAGCGAGGCGCGCTGCATCGTCTCACGGGCGGTTTGACGACTCGACCTCGCGCCTGTCGCCGCGTGCGGTACCGTCCGCGGTTGGCCGCCACGTTCTTTGCTTGACGAGGTCGTGTCGAGGTCTTGGGTGGTCGGCGTACTGTTCAGTACGTTCGGCTCGTTACTCGAGCGTACTGGAGCTGACGGTGAGCAACGTTAGTGAAAACACAATGTAGACCTCGAGATGCTGGGCGCGATGCGAGTTCGGTAAGCAGGAGACGTACCTCGGTATCCTGGACGGAGTCACGCTACAGTGCGCGGTGTCGGGGAGGGTGGAGCGTGCAGGGACGTGTGCAGCACGGTCTTCTGGCCCCGGCACTATGGTGCGCACAGAGGGCGGCTTGCGACGTCTTCGGAGCGCGCGGAGGCTGGAAGAGGGTGCGGGTGATCGACGGGAGGCCGGGGCACGAAGAGACGACGTCACTCACCTGAGCTAGAGTGCCTACTTCTCCGGAAGCACCCCAACAATCGCATGCGGGACGCGCGAGCAGTCCTGCACGTCGGGCGTCGCATTCTGACAGCCTGGCGTGGCAGACACGGCGGCGCAACGATGCAGGAGTGTCGGCGACGGCGGGAGCTGCGGGTAGACGGGAATGACCTGGGTTGTACAGTACGGCAGCGGCTGCAGAGGCTCCCGTGCGTCTGGGAGGAGGCGGAGGCGTTCAGGCGGTGTACATCGTCTCACCGGAGTTGTACGAGTTGCCCTCGCGGCTGTGGTGGCGTGCGGAAGCGGAGGATCGGCTGCAGATTCGCAGCGAGACCGCTGTAGGATGGCGGTGGGATGAGGGTAGCGCAGGATGCGATGAATTCTATACGGTATATCTACATGTACATGTCAGTAGACTACGATCGCTCTGCTGCCGCGGATTGCGACGCTGAGGCGAGGCGGAGAAAAGGCGCCGATAGCGCAGCGGGAGAGCGCACGGCTACGACACACCTCGCCCTGGCAAGTCTGGAGAGCAAGCGGCGTGGTTACCTGCCGTTCAGAGCGTTCCGAGACGTGTGCAGGCGGACTGGGAGGGTGGGCAGCGCGGCGACGGGGACGCGTACGCCGACGCTGTCGGGAGGAGGGCAAGTCGAGAGGGAGGGGAATGGCGGAGACGGCGAGGGAGAGAGCGCGCGACGGGAGCAAAGAGCGACACCGCAGACGAAGGAGCGATGCGAGAGGCAAAGGCAGAGACGAGAGGAGGATGGCGGGCGAGAGAGCGGTCGGGCGAGTGTGCGGAGAGGGGCGGGATCGGCGAGCATACGCGTGGTGAGGGGAGACGCGAGGGCGAGCGCGGGGCGGGATCGAGCAGAGCCGGACGCGGGGGCAGCGGACGACGTGAGGAAGGAGGTTTATGTGACTTCTCTGTCCACAGCCATCCCACCTCTCGCTTGAGGCGGACACTCACGCAGACATACCTCGACCATGGATCCCGGAGCTGGATCGTCATCCACCCATCTCAACTGGGCAAACGTCGGGCTAGCCTTCTCCTTCATTCTAC